>VUQJ01039678.1:0-18250 GCA_015108635.1 Andinoacara biseriatus | reverse complement strand
TTTTCGCCTTGGCACTTTCCAGTCAGTGCCGTTTTTGTCCGGTCTCTTTCTCGTTGTTGAATCCTGAACATTGGCCTTAAGTGAGGCAAGTGAGGCCTGCTGTTCTTTAGATGTTGTTCTGGGTTTGTTTGTCACCTCCAGAACGAGTTGTCAGTGCACTCTTGGAGTAGTTGTGGTAGACTGGTCGCTCCTGGGAAGATCACCACTGTTCCAAGTTTTCTCCATTTGTGGATAATGGCTCTCACCTTGATTTGTTGGAGTCTCAGCAGTGGCTTTGCAATCCTTACCAGACTGATAGATGTCAATGACTTTGTTTCTTTAGATTGTGGCACATGCTGCTTTTTGAGCTTGTTTAGCCGACTTTACCTTGTTAGACAGGTTCTCTTTAAGTGTTTTCTTCATTCAACAGATCTGGCAGGAATCGTTAAATCGAACTCAGCTTTCCAAAAAAAAAAAAGTGAATTCATGATTCAACAATCAGAAGCAATTGCGTTTTCACACAGGGCCAGGTTTGGACAGCTTTTTTCCAAGAATAAATTAAATCATCATTTAAAAACTACATTTTGTGTTTACTCATGTTATCTTTGTTGAATCTTAAAATTAGTTTGATGGTCTGAAACATTCATGGCAAATATGCAGAAAGTAAAAAATCCGGAAGGGGGGCAAATACATACAGCCCTGTATGTATGAATCCATGTGTGTATGTTTGTGTTAATATGCATTACTGCCTGAGTAAGTTGGAGGTGAAAGAAGAGAAGCAAGGAAAAAACTTATAGTGAGAAGTGAAGATGAGTTTTTTAATGAGTTTCTCTTCAACACGCTACCTTATCTTTCTTCGTCTTCTGATTTAGTCTTAGAGCAAAATGTATGAAGTCATTATTGAATGTGCACACAGTCTGACTATTAAGATGTTTTCCATTTTACTGAATTTAGTTGACCCCACCTCTTACTAAGTCTAGACTTCTAATGGCAGTTTTGTAAGGTTAAAGCCGAATTCAGATTCTGGGAAACAGTTTTTTTTTTTTTCATTACGGATTATTGTCTTTATAATTAATTTCCAGAAAAGTTCATTTAATCAGTGTTAATTAAATACAAAGCGCAATTAGGTATGCATCATTTAAACAAGCCTGAATATTTTATGAATCCACATGTCATTTGATGGCTTCTTTTATGTCACATTACGATGTGAGCTACTTTCTGTAATTATGGATACAGCTTAAGAGCTTTTAATGTATTATTACAAACAAAACCTGTACTGTATGTTCATGTAGGTAAGCTTATTGTGAACAGTAGCCCAGTGTGTTCAATTCTGTATTTCTTCTTGTTTAATTTATGTTGGTGTAAGCATTAACAACCTTTCTTGGGAACACAGGGTTAACTTATAATGATCCTGATGTATGAACGAGCTGCTATAATCATGCAGTAGATATAATAAGTGCTAATAATGTGTCTAAAGCTTCTATGTTTTTTTAAAAAAAAAAAATTTAATTAACAAGGTATATAACTGTAAAGTATTTAATGTGTCTTGACTCAAAGGTTTAGTTTGAAAAATTTATGATGTAAGAAGTATGAAGAATTTCTCTTTGCTTTTCTCATTGCCTAATTTTTTTTTTTCTTTTTCCAAATGGCATTAATCTTATTTTGGAACAAAACTTTTCATGTGAGTTGGATAAATGTGAGATCACAACACAGCATGTTTCCAGTGGTTTAACTGCCAAACATTTACATCAGACACATCTGTTCTGATGTCACTGACTGAATAGAAATAAATGCCTGAAGTGCTGAGCTCTCTCACTCAGAACCAGCACTGATGATTTAGAGTCATTGCAACTAATGACCTGAATTAATAACTTGCCATGACTGATGACATTTTAGAAACAGTCATTAGGTGTTTCTATCCTCCACTAAGTCTGTTTGACAGTGAATGTTGTCGTTGTGACAGATTTAAAACACAGTCTCAACTTATGAAACACCACCAGTTAACTTAATTATCTAATTCTTTGTAAAAATTGTTCTGGCTATAATACATTAATATGCACTCACTGGCCACATTGTTAAGTACACAGTTTAACTGCTTTTTTACATAGATATCTAATCAGCCAATCACATGGCAGCAATTTAATGCATGTAGACATGGTCAACACAACCTGCTGAAGTTCAAACTGAGCATCAGAATGGGGAAGAAAGTTCATTTAAGTGACTTTAAATGTGGCATGGTTGTTGGCTGGTCTGAGTATTCCAGAAACTGCTGCTCTACTGAGATTTTCTCCCACAACCACCTCTAGGGTTTATGGTCTGAAAAAGAGAAAACATCAGTCAGCAGCAATTCATTGGGTGAAAATGACTTTTTGATGCAACAGCAACTCAAATAACCGCTCGTTACAACCAAGGTATGCAGAAGAGTTGTTCTGAACACACAACATGTCAAACCTTGAAGCAGATGAGCTACAGCAGCAGAAGATCACACTGGTTGCTGCTCCTGTAAAAACAAGAAACAGGCTATACTTCACAATAACTCACCAGCATTTTACAACAGAAGATTGTAAAAATGTTCCCTGGTTTGTTGAGCCTTGATTTCCGCTGCAACATTCAGATGGTGTCAGAATTTGGTGTAAACAACATGAAAGTATGGATCCATCCTGCCTTATATCAAGGATTCAGGCTGGTGGTGTTGTAAAGGTCTGGGGGATATTTTCCTGACACAATTTTAGACAATAGCAACTGTGCATTGTTTAAACACTGCAGCCTATCTGAGTATTGTTGCCGACCATGTCTATCCTTTTGTGACCACAGTGTACCCATCTTCTGATGCCCCTTCCACCACCGTGTCATGAACTTCAAATAATCTCAAACTGGTTTCTTGCACACAACAGTGAGTTCTTCCACAGTCACCAGCTCTAAATCCAATCGAGCATATCTGGGATATGGTAGAACTAGAGATTCATATCATGGATGAGCCAAGAAAAAACGATTGCAGCAACTGTGTGATGCCATCATATCAGTATGAGCCAAAATCTCTGGCAACTTGTTGAATCTGTGCCACAAAGAATTAAGGCAATTCTGAAGGTAAAAGGGGTCCAACCCAGAACTAGAATAACTTAGAGCAGACATGAAAAAAATTGTGAAATCATCACTGGGAACTTGTAATATGACTGTGCAAACATTTAATATTTTATTCAATTTTTATTGTTTCTATTTTTATTGTTGTTAATTTATTATGCTTGTTTGAAACAGTTTGCAAATGAGACACTGAGTCTTAATGGGACTACCTGTATAAATAGAGGTTAAATAAAATCTAGCAGGGTGTACATAGTAAAGTACTTGATGAGTACCTCCTGAGTGGCTGTGACACAATCATTTGCGGCCACAAAACTCAAAATAGTTGTTGGGATATGTTAAGATATGAGATTTTCTCTTGACAATATTTTGTCCAAAATAATTCAAGATAGCAGTATTATTTCAATAGCTATAGATAAAAATGTTATAATTCATATTGATCTTATGTAGTTTTAATGAACGTTTGGATCATTTTTTGTAAAATGAGGTTTATGGCAATCTCCTCCCCTGGTGAGCTGTTTTTTTCCCCTCTTTTATGCTGCAGAAGCCACACACTCTGGTATTAGCTAGCTGAGTAATAACACTTTTTTTCTGCTTCATAGTGGGTGGCAGCCATAATAATGTGCAATGCATCCACCTGTTGTGTAAAGTGTTACAGTTATTTGTGTATTGTATTTTTAACATGATATTAATATGGTTTTCTTTAAATATCAAGTTTATCAACTCAAGGATATCCTTATGAAATTGCAGGAGGCCATTTGTTGTTAAGCACCTCGAGGGAACTGTTTTTTGGTGCTATATAAAAAAATTTAATTGAACTGAATTGTCACACAGCAACTGTTTCATGTAAAATTCACGTGTATTTGTTTCCAGTTTTGATTGAACATGATTTCTATGCCACAGGATGGCAGGATAATTTATTTCTACTCTCCCAAATATATGAAGGAACATATTTATTGTACTTTTTTTATATGCCCCTTTAAAAGCCAGGTATTTATTTTTCACTTTTAGAGTAAATATGTAGGTATGTTAACATACCTGATACGTATAAAACTAAATTCATGATGCCTCTGAAGCTCACCTAGTAGCCCCAGTATGAGGTCTTTTCCTGCAGCACCCTGGGTTTACGTCTGCCCCAATCCATCTGTGGTGTCATTCCCTCTCTCTCCACATTCCTTAAAGCACATATGGTTTCCAAGTTAACACTATGAGAATTTCTTAACAGTATAATCTAAACAAATCACTTAAAATATATCACATATACAATAACAATAGAAAAAAACTTGAAAATATCACCTGAGAAGGAAGCCAGTCATTAATGATCTCATAGTGCATTTTAACCAGTGGCTTCTCACTAACTTTGACTTGTGGGGGATAGATCTACATACATTGAAATCCAATCTCGGGGTCCTGTTTTGATGGAAAGTTGCTTCTGAGTCACACAAATGTTATAAATACTCTTTAACTAAGGATTATTTATTTATTTTCCTATTTTTGCCTCATTTTATGAAATTAATAAGTCACTGCAACGGTTTTTTTTTATAGTGATTTTGTTTCTTAAAAACAAATCAGAGACAGCTCCTGATTGGTTCATCTGTTATTCATGAGTAATTTTCGTGACACATTTTACAGATAAAACGTTTTTAATGCAGAGCTGCTCTCTGTAATTAACTATTTCCACAAAGATTCTTTGAATGCTTTCCACACATTCCAACTCCTTGTGCTACCTAGGAAAAAGAGGTCACTGCATATATTTTCATATTTTTTAAAAAATATATATAATCCTGAATTACCAGCAGAAGAAAAATGTTCAGCTCCGTTTACACTCTGTTTCTCAAAGATGCTCAGTATGCATAGAATTCAAAATATGACTCCTTCCATCTCCTCAAACTTTAGTTTAGCAATTCAAAGCCAAGCCACATCCTCTTATTCTCTCTCTTTGCTGGGTTCACTGCTGTGAGCCTGTCTGCATCTCATTTACACTCACATATTTTCACACCATTGCTGTAAACCCAGGGATGTGTGGCTCGAAGACTCTGTATACGTGCGTGTGTGTGTGTGTGCGTGTGTGTACGTGTGAATATGAAATCATTAACCTAAAGTTATGTGTTTGCTAAAGTTTATGTGTGTCTTCCGTCTGTTAGAGTATATTTAAGCCTTCATGTATTGTGTATGTGTAAGTCTGTACTTAGGTTGTTAATTAAATCTACATTACACCCTGTTTAGCCTTTAGGGTTCTTTTTCTTTTCTTTTTTTCCCCTGACTGTTACTGGATGACATACTTTGAAATGCTGCTGGCCCAGGGCATGGAATTAAATAAAGTGCTAAAAAATATTTATTGGTCCATTTACAGGTCCCATGCTTGGTCAAGACATAGCATGTTGTGCCAAAAGGGCTTAGATTCAGGGCCCGAGGAAAATCATGTAAAATCAGCCGAGTAGTCATGTAAAGGCGGCCAAGCCCATTTTTTTCTGCTTTATAGCAACAGATCTGAACAGTAAAATAGCAGGTTGGCTTTTTAATTTGTTCTGACCGCTCAGAGTCCCCCCACCCTTTCCCCTTCATTCCCACTGAAGATCGTGAGGGAGGCCATGCCAAGAGTTATTTAGTTGTTAGCGTTGCTCCAGAACTGCATTCCTCTGAGCTCTGATGTCACTCATGTAAGTGCTTTCTTTCTTGTTCCTGTGCATCTCTGCGGTGTCAGCTTTTCAAGAAGAATCAATAAAAAAAGGTGTGGATCCAAAGGACAGAGAGAAGGAGCAATACACACACTCATTAGCTATAACGTAAAAATTTTTTATCTACTATTATTGCAGGTCCTCCTCCTTGTGCTGCTAGAGCAACTCCAACCCATCAGGGGATGGATACAGGAATCTGGGGTGTCTTTGTATCTGGTAACCCATCCAGAAGGAGAGGGCCTACACAGAGAGAGAGAGGGTCCATTTGGGTTGATCCAGTGCATCCAGAGGATGATCGATCAGACTTGGATCTGGGGGGTTTCAAAGCTAGGTTACCTGAGCTGTGTTTTTGAGCTTGGGGTGCATTATTCCTGTCAATGGAAAGGTATGTGAACTGGTACTTTTTGTAGTTTTATTGAGCACTCAAAGCCACATTGACCCATGTACACAGACACATTCATGCATGGGGGCATCCCCGGGCTGCAGCAATATTAAAATGGAATCGTATGCCCAAGAAAAATCCACACAAGGACCCAAACTTTCCCAGCCAAGCATTGCTTTATAAAAAGATGATCATTGTTATTTACCTAATCTGTTTTAACAGTTGTAGCTCAGTGTATACTGAGCAGCAATGAGTTAGTTGGCAATACTTTTGAAAACATGACAGTTACAGAAGCAATCCTCCCTTGGCGTCAAGATTTCACCAAGACAGCTAGTGGAGATTTCAGCAAGGGTCAGAGTGAAGAACAAAGTCTTGCTGAGCTTCAGAGATGCAGATAGGTGGATTTGGTTGATTCAGACACCACATTGTTAGCTCACTCTTTGTGCTGAGCTAAGCTAACCAGTTGTTTACTTTATCCTTGTATACTTAACAGACAGATGTGAGACTGTAATACGTCAAACTTTTGTTATATGAAATGACTTACTGGTTAAATACTCTTAAATATGAGCAATGATAGTCTGTCAGTTTGAACAGACATCTGCAGGTAAGCATGAAGAATTAAATTGTCATTTAATTCCTCCATTATTAATACATACAAAAAAGTATATATATAAATATATATATATAAATAGAAAATAAATCATTTTCTCTAGTAGGCTGTACCTGCTCCAAGCACATGATTAATCATGTGATCACTTGAGAATGGCTCTTAAACAACCCACTAACACATTTTGTTGCAAGGTGGAGTATCTCTCTTGACAAACTGCTCACAGTCAGCAAATAACTTTTTTATCGGCTACCTGGTTTGCCAAAGCATTTTTACGTGGAACTCTTATGAGTTTGACAACAGGGGAAATGAGGATGAGAAAACAATACAGCAAAGAAAATGAAGGACAAACAGAAGAAAAGAGAAAGAGCAGATGAGAGGCGGCCGGGCCTGGGAAGTGTAGGTGGGGGGTGAGGGTTTGAGCAGAAGAAGAGGAGGCGGTAGAGGCCAAGAGGCATGGAGGAGGTAGTGGTGGAGGAGGAGGGTGAATCCAAGCTGACCCCTGTGTCTGTGTGTGTTGTTGTGTGTCTCAGTGGGTTTCCTCTGCCCTGGCGCCAGCTGGAAATGCCTCCACTAAGCAAAGGCAGTACACACATCATCCTCCATTCAGCCCCTTTGATGAGAGTAACACTATACATGCTCAGCAAGCCTCGCAGATCCTATCAAGCTGCTGTTTAAAGGGCATGAGCTAGAGCCGAGGCAGCTGATCATAACTTATCGAGCGCTTGGACACACTGTCATCTAGTTTTGTTGCCCCGCAGAGATAATAAAAGCAAGGACAATTGAGGAGCTTTTGTAATTGGAGTGATGTACTTACAGTGGTAGGGGTTTCATGAGGTACGCTGCCACCTAGGGGTCATCTCCCATTGTTGCAGAGAAGGATGTTCTTTCTGTTTATTTTGAACTACTTGCTTGATAAGCAGAATCAAGGCAGTTTATGTTGGAAATCACACACACACACACACAAAAAAAACCAAAAATGTTTTATTGCTCTTCTTTGTTTTTCACTTTACAAGTGCAATTATGCCTTCTTAACCATAACTTGAATACCTGCTATCAGATTAAGAACAGTTGCCCTTTTAAAGTTAATCCTCATGATGATCGTTTTAAAATGACTCAATAGCCATGAAATTAGTCATTAGTTCTGTTTTCCTGCCGTGATGTTGCCCTCATGCAACGAAAACCTCGCCAGTAAACAATTACCCGACCTACATGGCGAGGTAAAGGCCCAAAGCTGCAGCCCAGACATGCCGTGAGGGAGAAAAACAACCGGCTTTGCTTAACTTAGCTTTAGTTTGCTTTGTTCTGGCCATTAAGGAGCTGAAATATTGTCATTACTCATAGACCAAATCATTTTACGACATCCTGTAATTAAGCTTTAAGCTAATAGGTTAATGAGACAAACTAAGTTTGAATGCTGAAAGTTGGTTTCTATTAGTGATGCCATTGCAGGGAGAAGTGCAATGTTGCATGCTTTGCACACTCACACAGACACACAGACACACACACACACACACACACACACACACATACACGCACGCAATACAAACAGAGAACAGACTGGTTTGATTTAGGTTTTTGTGGTCCCCTCCTGGTTTAGCCTCAGACAGGACCAGAGACCAGTGAACTCCAGTTCAGCCTGAGCCTGGCCGTCTCTGCTAAACTTCAAGTTAAAACCCTCCAAATTGAGTTTAATCTGTGTTTTGCTTTGCCAATTATCGACCCGCAGAGCTGCATGGCAAATGGGGATGAATGAGCTTTAGATGGGCCTGGTTGAGAGGAAGGTCACACCGTGATTAATGGTGATCTGTTGAATGCATGACTCGGCCCGCAAGCTTTCGTACAGGATGGGTTATCAGCAAACAAACATCTGCGGGACAAATGTATAGCATGATGAATGTAATTCGAGTGTTGGAGAATGATTATAAAACTGTACAAAACTCTTCCTTAAAGCCAAAGTGACTTTACAGTCCACAACATTTGTTTTTTAATCAACATGTTTTCTAAATGTATCCAGACAGATCTGGTTTCATCTATTAACAGAGCCACGATTTCACTTTTATGCTGTCTGTATTTGGTATTCATGTCATGCTCAGATCATAGTAAGGCACTCAGAAAAACAAAATGACATCATTTGTACAATTTTTGGTGCTTATTAATTTTCACTGTTTCTCCTAATAGGTCACTTCACAGATTTTGCAGGTGGAAACTGTCTCATTCCCAGACTTCAATGGAAAGCCTGCATTACATACTTGACAGAAGAGTTGAACATTTGCAGACTGAAAACCCATCTGATCCTTGTGGCTCTTTTGTGTCTGTACTTGAGTGGTTTTAATGTCTGTGTGTCATCCAATCTTTGTTTTATGTGTGTTCCTGACTAATGGTCAGCTGTCCTGACCACAGAAAATCCCCATACAGGTCTGTTTTTTATAATCTACATTTCCTGCATCCCGTCACAGAATTTACAAATACAGAAAGAGTATTTTAGTGAGATTTTTATTACTTTAATTGATGAATCTATTGAGTGTTGTTTTTGTGCTGCATCACTGAAAATGTATCAGCAGTCAGCTAGATTTAATTATTGTATTTCAGTCATGTGTTTTTTTTGACTTACAGTAATAAACTGCTGGATTGTCCCTTTAAAGACAGCAGAGAAGGCAGCACTTGTAATTTGTAGTACTTTGAATGTAAATAAGTACATTCACAGTACTACAAAGTACTGTAAATAATGATTGTGTCATATTCATTTACATTGCTTTTGGTCTGTAATGACATATTTTAAAGAGTGTCACATTATTGTGACAGTCAATTATTCTAACAGTTTCTCATTGATGTTTGTGGTGCATGAGCTTGTTTTACTTTAAGAGCTTTGCTCTTTTTCTGCCTTTGTGACATTATCTGTGATAAACACTTGCATCTGAGTTTTTAACTCTGTCTTAGTTCAGAGTATTCCTGTCTGTCTGTCTGTCTGTGGGATTCTCAGACTCTTTTTTCCAGGATGTTCTCATTGACCTTTCTCTCCCTCTGGGTGTCTTCATCTTTTTCTCTGCTGGTGTCAGTGTTGACACACAAAGCATATTTGGGATTCCATCATTTAATTAAAGAAACACAATATGCATATTGAATTACTCATTGCGTTTCACCGTACCAGAACCCTCGATGTTGATTCTCTTTTGTTTTTCACAAAACAGTTAATAAAATAGAAATAGCATTTCTGTCATTTCTGCTACCTAGTGCCATGTCCACAGTCTCTGTGCTAAATATCTTCAGTGTGTAGTGGCTTCTGCCAAAAAATGACTTTGATAAATGGAAAAATTGTATCCGTATGGCTGTTTGAGCTGGAGAAAAATGATTCTGGATCCACTGTCACTTGTTCTGCTTGATCATCTGTTCACTGTCATGTTTTAAAACGTTTCTCACAAAGGGAAGACAAAGGGTTTCCCACATCCCTTTTTTCAATGTAAAACTATTGCGTATTAAATTAAATACTCACTGATAAAAAATGCAAAATCATTAGAGTATGAATAAATGAGTACTCCAATACCCTATCTTGCAATTTTAAGAAAAGTGCACACTAAAAAGTAGTTGTTTCTTCGATCTGTTACATCCACCTCTCCACGATTTTTCACCAAATTCAGCCAGGTCATCCTTGGTAAAGGGAATAAGTTTGACTTCAATTCACTCATTTTACAAACTTGAAACTCAGTCTGAACCTCTGCAGCTCAAGCCATTCATAAGCAAACTGAATTACAAGTCACTGTTACTGTAATTTTCCCATTGACTAATTTCCATGGCTTTCGTCTTCATGATCCTACAACCAAGAGCGATTTTGAAAGATTGAATATGCTTGCCAGGTCCAGACCACTGAACAGGGGTGTGGCCACAAATTCTGGGACCCCTGACAACATCTCACAACCCCCAAACAAGTTTCTAATCCCCGACATATTCCAAGGACCCACTCCAGCCTCTGGGCTCCCCGAAAATGGTGTCATAGCCCAAGAACCATCACATATCCTCCAAAACCAAATGAATTTATTTAACATTTTTGTATTCCTCTGGTAATGTTGGAGCAGCCACTAAGAAACATCTCTGTTCTACTTAGAAATGTCAAATATTTTAAGATTGTGTGTGTGTGTGTGTGTGTGTGGAGAGATTGTTTTTATTTTTATTTTTATTTTTATTGTTTACAGAAAATGGTGCAGTGTGATGTGTAACTGGGATATTGAAGTTTACTCCCATCTGAGCTTTGTCCAAAATCACCTATCCACAAAAAAAATAAATCAGTTTGTGCAATTAATAATGCAACAGTTAATGCAATTTTTTTTCTAAACCCCTTGAATTAAAGCTGAAAGCCTGCACTGCACAATCACATATCACTTGTTTGATCTAAACTCCACTGTGGTGATCTACGGATGCAAAACTACAAAACTGTGTCATTGTGAAACAAATTACAGAGCTAACCAAAAGTAAATGAATAGAGACAGTGACGTGTGTGTACAGGTTATATCTACTCACTGCATTTGGGAAATGACTTCTGCTGAGATTCTGCAACAAACACCCTACTAGGAGGGATGTGTCCCCTCCAATATATTTTATCATTGTAATTATCAAAAAATAAAAATAAATAAAAACCTTGGGTGGGATTCTCTTAAATGTAATCGCAGTTATTTGTTATCTATTTCTTTTTTAACAGTCCTCTTTTTATCTAACTCACTGCATAGCTGCACATATATCAGCTGAACCCAGACACGAAGATCTTTTCAACCCCCGTGTTGCAGGTGGAGCCACTGCTCCCAGATTCAGAGGTACAAACCCACCCCTGTGCAGCAGCATCTGCATGTCTATGCTACAATGTCAGAATCATTTAGAACCTCAGTTAACAGGCCGCTATGACATAGATTTTTACAGGATTAGCTTTGATTGCCATTGCTGACAGATTTCCCAAAATCCCTCAGTGGGGCGACTCAGGGCCACTTACACAGTGATTCAACTGTCAGCAAACCCCACTGAGATCCAGTTAAAGCTGATACAGAGCTCACTCGCACAACACAATCCTGCTTTTTTGTTGTTAGGCAACCACAGTTTCACCAGAGGATCATCTCGCTGCCTGTGGATGATGTATCCTTATTGTTCCTTATAAAAGGAATGGAAATGTCACTGTCAATTTGAGGTGGTGTTTCGGGCTCCTGTTACACGGTTTAGCATTGAAGCCAAATGTGAGACAGTAAACTGATGAAAAACTTTATTGATAATTATGAGTATATTGCTTGAGTAGAATTTTCTAGCACTATAGGGTTATTAGAAGAATCCCCCCAAAACCTCATTAAGTAAAAAAAAAAAAGAAAAGAAAAAGATGTCATGTCACGCGCCCATTGCCTCACAGTGGCCTAATTCTTGACATGTTTTCACCCCTCACTTCATTTGACGGTGGTCATAACTGCAGTGAAAACAAAGAAATACTTTAAGGAAACACCATAAATTTGGAAAGGATGATGAACAACTGTCAACAAATAATGACAGTCACTATTAAAAACCGAAGCGACCCTCTCGCCACAAGCCTCTCTGGAGGGGGACGAGGGAAGCCAAGAATAAATTGCCTGTCTGTAGTCATTTGAATGCAACATTTAGCTGTGATTTATGTGAAGGCAGAAAGGCATTATGAGAAAACATTTTCCAAGTGCAACAGCTTGCAGCAATTTACATTATATGGGGGGAAAACCGCTGAAACAAATATTTGACTGGCCTCCTATAATGAAATGGATATATTTATACACACTGAATTGAGTCAAAGGCTCTGTAACGAACACACGGCTTCACCAAAGGACCTCTTTGCGTTCTTGTAGTAAACATTTTACTGATGCTTCAGGGGCCTCCAATGAAAGTTATTAGAGCCATAATTCTTCCAGCGGGCCAAGAGATAGAACGATAATCCACATAAAGACAGAGAAGATATGCTAGAGGGACTCTATTTGTATCAGGGACAGAAAGAGATTCAAAGATTTACAAATTCAATTTCAATGACCTATAAGCAGAAATACACTGGCTTTGCTCTTCCAATTAGTGTACTGACTGTGTAACTCTTTGACGGACCACATTTCCTTTTCTAGAAACAGCAAGGGCAAGTACATATATTTGTAGCCTGCTTAACTTGAATAAAACATTATAAATAAAATTAAACATATGATATGTACATATGATGGGTATATTAAAAGCTGATTCTGGTAGTGTGTTTAAAGCTGCATCAATAAATATTTTTATATTAACATTTACATTAAATATATGAAAAAGTGCTACTGATGATAATGCGCCCATGGAAACATATCACCCAGTTTTGTAATTTTCTTTAGGTTTAAGAGCATTTTAGTATCTTTCAGCTCATTGTTTTGGTTTTATGATTTGCAGCTTTGATTTGCTCTGTTTAAACAACACAGACAAGCATCTATTTTCAAGAAAACTGTTCTAAAAATAAAAAATTTAAATCATATGTGAAACGACCCATGTAATGTCCTCTGAATTGGCATATAGGTGGGTTGGAGGAGCACAAACACACAGGACTCTTAATGAGGCCGCTGGAATTTGCCTGTCGTGTGGGACTAATGTTTATGTTTTGCTGTTGCTTGCTGTTAACTTTCAGTTTATTCCCTGTTTGGTTAGGTTTAGGCACAAAACATTCTCAATTTTCGAGGTTATTGGGTGCTGAACGCTGCACCATGCAAAAGTGACAACACCACTGCACATTTTGTGTGCACATGTTTAACCCTATAACTTTAAAATCCAACTAAACAATTCAATAACAGTTTTCACAAACAAATAATAGAGTAATTTTTTCGGGGGGGAAGAGCGCCTAGAAAAACATTAATGTATCCTGCCTGCCCAGCAGATCATATATGGTCTCAAACTGATGAATATGTTGGAGTAGAAAAAAAAAATCAAAGCTGAAACCAGTCAATATTCTACTGAGACTCACTATGAATAAAATTAAATAATTAAACATTCCCTTGTGTATCTGTTCAGTATTTTCAGCAGCGTTTCTATATTATTCTGCCTCCCTGTTTCCTAGCTAGAAAGTAAATCATGCTAAGTGTTACCAGTAAACTTGTCATTTTTTAAATTGGCAAGATGATGTGTTACAGATGGTTGAGACCGATAAACAACTATCTTGTCTGTACAGCATGAATGAAGCCACACACACAGACACACACGCAAAACACATTTGTTAGCAAGCATGCAGAACCTCAGCACTCCTCATGCACAGGCGAGAAGATGAACAGAGGACTCTAATTAATATGTCACACAAAAAATATTTTAATGACTTACAAATGGGGGTGACTGCACACTGCCCTATGCCATTTATTTACAGTGAGGCTGAGACTTACTGGCATGAGGCAACACATACAGCAAATTCTTAGACGTCTAAATTAGAGGGGGCCTGAAGTGTCGCGGCTTCAGATACATGTGTGTAACCCCTGTGGTCTCCAAGCCCCCTCCTTCCAATCTGTGTCTTCCCTAATCAATGCCAAATGGAGATTTTTTTTTCCCCCTCTCTCTTCCCCGGCTTAGAAGATAGAGGCAGCTAGACAGAGAGAGGAAGGAAGTCATTGTATTCAATGAAAGCCTTCCATTTTGATTTTTTTTTAACCCTCCTACCCCTCACCTTCCACATAAACGCAGCAGCTTTTATAATTGTCAGCGCTTTCATGTGTCCCAGTCAGTGTTTGATGGGAAAACAGGACCGATTGCTTATAAGTGACTGGCATTTGTTTAGGTGCTGCGGGGTCCTAAATTTGTAATGCACATTGTCATATTAGCAGCACAAAAGAGCTAGTTCTATATTCTATTAGATATCTTAATAATGTGATTATGAAAATGCAATTTCGAAAATAAATTCCATTAGCACATCTTTGCCCATTTAAAGGGCAAAAAGCTGTCTGAGGTGCCCTTTAAAGGGAACATGATGCATGGATGGACTGAGCAACCATTACTGCACTTTTAATCTCATTTGCACCTAATGCCACAGTTAAAGAATTCCACACGTCACCCAGCATATGCTAGTGATTATTAATTAGTGTTTTGCCTGAATTTTAATAAGAGGGAGAACCAGTAAAAACCCTCACCCACATACCCAAGGCAAATGCCTACAATTAAAGTTTACTATGTGTTTGTTTTTCAATAGTTGCTTTTTTTTTTTTTTAATGCTCGGCTGATGCAACAGCTTGGCAGGCAAACACACGGAGCAGCTAAAGTTCCCTCGTTTCCTGCAAGATGAACAGCGCTGCAGAGCGAGCCCAAACAGAGAAGAGTGACGTTCACTGCGTAAGTGAACCAGTCGAGGTGAACAGGAGGATGTGACAGACTGACAGCACGTTGCCATAAGTCCCAGCTAAAAACACGGGTCGAACTAGAACAAAGCAGCAGCCCCAACAAGCAATTTGTTTGGGATGTAAACTAATAAATCCATACCTCACTCAAGCATAATTTCTTTAAGCACTCTAGTCTTGTGTTTATGATATTCTTTATAATCCTTATAGCACAATTTTAAGAGCAGTGTACTAAATGGCATTCTGTTTAGGACACAAGTGCTCACATCCCTTTTTTGTAATGGGAATGATGTTACAGTAACTAAAATATGGGGCTACTATTAAACGGTAATAAATAAATTATTACCTATATGATGACATGTATATTGTAAAACTGTTATATTCTATAAGTAACTTATTGTCACCATGACATATTGAATGTGTAACTAAAGCTTTCATAGAAAATCAGTGCTCAGTATATCCTGATTACAGTTAAAACAGAAAGACTATAGTTTACTTTGACACAATTCCAAATACACCAACTTACTACCAGAGATACTCACTAGCTCATGAAATGTGTATTCTTCCTCAGCTGAAACAAGTCCCCTCCTTCAAGTTTTACTCGTGAGTAAAGTTTGATAAAAACTATCAAATAAATTGTTATGCCGTTGTTGTTGTTGTTGTTGCTGTTTTTTAACAATTTACAATTTTGCTGATAATAATAGGAATTTGTGATACTTATCTAGAAAGGTGCTGTATAAATAAATTTTGCTTGCTTACTTACTTATTATATAAATATAGAAAAACTAACTTAACTGCTGACTCAAAAAAATGTAACTTTCGGGCCCAATATTTGTATTATTATTTTTTTTACCCTGTTGAGGAGAGTCCTGCTGGAAACACTGAACCTTTTGTTGTGTTGCCGTCCCATCTTGGTTGATGGAGCAAACAGGGGGGTTCCTCTTCTTATCTCCAGGGGAAACGCAATCATCCAGCTGATCAACAGAAAGATGTCTAATTCTCCACAGCGACACTCTGCTAAGCTCTATAGTGTATACGTGTGTGTGTGTGTGTGTGTGTGTGTGTGTGTGTGTGAGAGAGAGAGATCGTGTGCGGGGGTATTACTACCATGGCACTGTCATTTGGTCCTGCTGACATGGCAGAAACCTGTCTGGGTCACAGAGTCAGCTGGCACCAGGGCTAATGGGCCTGGCCTCTGTGTGCATGTGTGTGTGAATGTGGACACATCAAGGTCTTGTGTGTACGCATGTGTGTCTGTGTGTGACAGCAAGTCCCTCCCTGCTCCCCCCTCCCACAAACTCTGTTCTCCATGGACAATGAGCCGCGTTCTGAAACATGGAGCCGCGTGATGACAGGTCGATCGGCGGGAGACAATGTGCTGTAATTTGTGAGGGGCCTTACCGCGAGAGGAATGATGGGTAATTAAGAGGAAGACACTGAGAGACATGGTGGGGCTCGGTTACAGGCAACAGGCCATTGGCTGTGTGTACTGACAAGCCAACAAACCCATCTCTGGTTCTCCAATAACACGCTGGTCTCCAGCTCTGTTTCACACACACATACACACACATTGGTGCTCTTGCCCTGCTGCCCCAGCTACAAACCACATAGTGATAAGTATGCTGTTAATACACTGTGTGTTTAAAAAAAACAGACATATTAGTTGGTGAAATTTATTCCAGATCTGTTTTATTTTTCTGTTTTTTTCTTTCTTTTTAAAAATCATTTATGATGATAATTGTAGCCACAATGACCATTTACTTCTGCCATTTTTTGCATTTGACATGTTTTCTTTCTTTCTGTTTTTTTTTTTCTTCAGCCAGGAGTGGACATATTTAGAGAACAGTGAGAGGCACATGCCATGCAGCTTGGTTAGCAAGCTGCATTCAAAAACTCTATGAGTTTGACACACAGACACAGATACCTGCTAATTAGTGCTAAGTAACATACTTGAATTTCACTCACCAAAAATAAGGCACAGACTTTTTGTATAGGCTGTACATCATAGCAGATCATGTTTGTCAGTGAGAAAATTGACTTGAATTGGCGAAGCCTTCATAAAATCCAAATGGGTGAGTTATTAAAAAACAAATTCACCCCTTTATAATTATTATAGAGGTGGCAATTATCATTAGTTTTTTTTTTGTTTTTTTTGTTTTTTACTAGGCTGTATACGTGGTATTTTGATAGCTGAAAATGTCAGTGACTCATTCTTGGAGCACAGACTGTACAAAAAGGTGGACATAGCTGCCAGGTATGAAACGCAAACCAGCATTCTTTTTATTGGCCAGCAGGGGGCAGCTCTTGTGGTCACAAAAAGACTTCCAGTTGTATAGAAGTCAATGGGAAAATAGCTCTCTGCTCCTCTCCTCTGTGCCCTTAGTAAACATTTTGCTCATAAGTTTATGGGATCTGTCCCTAGTTTCAGATCACACTGAATACAACATAAAGCTCATTTAACAAATTATGACCAGAAATGGGGATAAACCAGAGCTGGGGAAATGGTCACCAAACCACTGGAGTCTAAACAAATGTTAGAAATGCTGGACAAAAGAAAAAAAACAAAAAAAACAAAAAAAAACAAAAGAAATCAGTGCAATATCACCATTGTAAGCTTCTGGAGAGGCATCATGTAATGAGTTTTGAAATTTTTTAATTATTTACCAATAGGTGTTTAGGATTTTAAATGGTTTGGCCTCTCTTCCACTGCTTCATTTTGTTAACTTTCACCCAAGAGAATCATTAAAGAATCCATAAAATTTACAAGAATACCTTCAAAAAAATTTGACTTATGCCTTTTTTGTTTCTTTGCTTTTGGACCATCCGCATTCGCTGTGAAAGCCTCAATGGAATGTCCTGCCTGATATCAGAACTGTAGCTCTATCACCAGCTTTAAAAACACACTGAAATATTTGTTGAAAGAATCACAGGTTTGGAAACACTGACATCTGTTTTTTGTGCGTTCATTGGAGTTTATCAACCTGTATTATTTTCTCTGAGAGTGTTTTAATAATTTTGCCCACTCCTATAAAGTTGCATTTTATTTAATAAATTTTCTCTTTAAATTATTACAATAATTTTTTCTGGAGTAACAAGTAAAAAAAACACACTACTTATCTCTTTCTTCTTTGCGTACTGATAAAAATGATCTCTGAGTCATTATTTTAGCCCCCCCCCCCCCCCCCCCCCCCCCCCACCGCCCCCGCGC
>VUQJ01039673.1:19941-31580 GCA_015108635.1 Andinoacara biseriatus | reverse complement strand
GGGGTGGGGGGGGGGGGGGGGGGGGGTATTATGGTGTGGGGGTGTTTTTCAGGAGTTTGGCTCGGCCTCTTAGTTCCAGTGAAAGGAACTCTTAATTCTTCATACCAAAACATTTAGGACAATTTCATGCTCCCAACTTTGTGGGAACAGTTTGGGGATCGCCACCTTCTGCTCCAAAATGACTGCACAACTAAAAGCAGCTCCATAAAAACATGGATGAGTGAGTTTGGTGTGGAAGAACTTGACTGGCCTGCACAGAGTCCTGACCTCAACCTGACAGAACACCTTTGGGATGAATTAGTGCAGAGACTGTAAGCCAGGCCTTCTCATCCAACATCAGTGTTTGACCTCAAAAATGCACTTATGGAAGAATGGTCAAAAATTCCCATAAACACTCCTAAACCTTGTGGAAAGCCTTCCCAGAAGAGTTGAACCTGTTATAGCTGCAACGGGCCGACATCATATTAAAGCCTCTGGATTAAGAATGGAATGTCACTCAAGTTCATGTGCGTGTGTGAAGGCAGACAAGCGAATACTTTTGGTAATAAAGTGTATCATGAATCACAAGTTCATTTGCTTGTGGATGTGCCAAATTTGTGTGCACTTGCAGTTGTATGTGTGTGTGATGCTAGACTGGCTGGTTAGTGGACAATGGACGGCCATCTGTGGGAAGTGAAGAGAGTGAATAACAGGTTGTCGCTGTTGAATGCCGAACTCATCACATCCCAGGAATGCTGATGGGGGCAAATGTTTGCCTGGGCTTCACTGATATGAATGCACACAAGCATATACACACATTCTAAAGTTACAGTAATGGCCACTGTTCCTGTATATGTCCACGGTGTAATTTACTTCCAATATAAAATGTAAACCCAACTGTTGTGTCTGATAAGAAGTAAATCAACTGAGTGAAAAAATAGCTGAAACTCCATATACAGGAAGGAAATGCCGTGGTCATAATTTTAACTGTGTTCTTAAAAAAATTGCTTGGAGACACTAAATAAATAAAAAAATAATTTGACTTCCCGGACATCCTACATCTGAAACATATTCTCAGCTGACAAATGACTACGAATTCACCAGTCTAACAGTGGTATGTGTACATGTACATGATGTGTTGACGTGATGAAATGCCATCTGCCACGGGAGACAATAGGGAAGCTGCCAGATGGATATTGTCCTGGCTGCTGTGTGCTTTTGATGGATCAGAGGTCTTTGTGCTAAAACAGCCCAAACCGTTAACTCTTGGCCTGCCGTTTGCACCCTGAAACCCTTTTTTAAGATTTGCACAGTCACAACGAAAGAAAACTCTGTTCACTACAAAGTTAGTGAACCATCCTACTGCATATCCAGAAACTTTAGAAGACTGTTAGCTGCTTAGCGTTTACGTAGTTTTTTTTCACATATTTATGAGAGTAATGAGCAAAAGCACAGAAAATGGTTAAATGTAGTTAGTCAGGATGCATGAGATGCTTTTTTGATAAATACATAAAAATGTAAAAAATAGTGCCAAAAATGTGAATAAGTTACTGTCCATGCAAGTGAGTAAATGAGTCTAAAGTTCCCTAAGATACATAAAAGTACTGCGTGCAGATTTATAGAAGTGCATCAAAGAAAGTGAAGGTAACAAATGGCACAAAGAGTTCAAAGCGTAAAAGAAGCTTCATAAATAAGAACGTCAGTCGTGAGGGCTGGCCTCAGGTTTTGGACCCCAAGAAAGTAACAATGTAACCACCCAGTAATAAAAGTGAGCATGGAAATAACCAGTTCATCAGCTGGTTGGCTGGTTAGGAGCAGCAACTTGTTTCTTCCATTTTCAACAGCAAGTCACACATTAACATTACCAACCAACGGCACTTTACACCTGAACTATCAACATTAAAATGTAGGCTGTCCTACAGGTCGATTTCCAGATCCAGGTTTAAACCACTGCTTTTTCCCGCAAAACAGGCTTTTTTCCCCACTGGTTTCTTGTCCATGACTCTTTTTTTAATTTAATTTTTTAACTAAAGTATCAAAAGTTTGTCTAAAACCCCAGAACCTGCATTTATGTCAAAGACTATATTAGTCTGCAAGATATTGTTGTGGATAAGCGGCTTCCTGTCTGCGGTCTTTCCCACAGGGATGTGAACGCAGCATGAGAGGTGCCGATAATCCAGCACATGGAAGGATGATAATCCCTCTTCCCTCCCACCTCAGCCACCAGCATCACTCCACGGTGCACCTGCTTACCGGTCTCCTCTGAAACACGTCTCCCTCCCGGCACCGCGCTTCCTCTCTTCTTTCCGCCTTCTTTTTTCTTTTAGTCCCACGTGTGTTCTCGAGGCAACCGAGAGAGGAGTGGGTGAGATAGTATTAGAGGGGAGGGGGGGTAGGGAGAGAGAGACAGAGAGAGCAATGCAGAGAGTTATGGAGAGAGAGAGAGAGTTAACAACAAAAAAGAAGAAAATGAAAAGTACGCGAGCCTAGTCTAGTCTAAAGAAAAGGGCGCGTGTGGAACCTGTCCCGCGAAGGCACAGCGGCTGCGTCCCGCGTGGCCAAGGCCATCCGCCACTGTCACACAAGGGGGTCCTCGCGCATGGGGCGCACGAGGGGTGGTGGTGAAGGAAAGGTATGTGAGTGCGCGTGTGTGCGCGTGTACGTGCAGCGCAACCATCACATTTGTGACCAGACAAAATTAAACTACAAAAAATTTGGCATATTTATTCTTTTAAAAAAAGATGGTGTAAAAGTTAGCTCATTTTTTTTTATAATACTGTTCCTATGATTTTTTTTTCAAAATGATTTACATTTAGTTACACTTGAAAATCATTGAGTGTAAACTTCACTCACAATGACTTTATTTAAAAGGATATAAACAATAAAGGAAACATGATAAATATGAAGGGTACGAGATAAAATGAATTAAAACAATATACAAATGCAAATGCCGAAAGGGTATGGACAAAAGCATAGAAATAAATAAATAGAAAATAAAGAAACTAAAAGCAGCTACAGTCATAGCTTGCAGTCATAGCCAGCCATTCGGCCCAGAGCCAATGAAATCTTTTTATCACATGCAATGATGCATACTATAAATGGTGCCTGTAATAAACTTGAGGGTAGAAGGATAAACAGCATTCCTCATTATTAAGTGTGGAGGCAGAGACATACCTATAAATGTCACCAGGAAAGACAAAATTAACTTCAACTGTTTATGTTTTCTTTTTTTTCCCATCAAAATGTAGGAAAGTTACAGTAACCTGAACTATCCAACAAAGTGATCAAGGGTCCATAGGCTCCGCCCAAACGGGAAAAATTCAGTTTCTTCACACGCATAGAATTCAGTATTTCCAACTTATATTTAGCAACTTGTCAGACCCTCCCTAGCGACTTTCTTCCCAAAAGCGACCAGCGACAAATTTAGCAACTTTTTCCAGCGACATCTGTGACTTTTGAAGATAGACCTGAAATCCTCTGCTGTCGCCGTGTTTTCTGTACATACAGTCTTTGTACTGCGTCCTTTCTTACGCTTTAGTATCGCCCGGATCCCAAGAGTACCTGGCTGCAGGCAAGAGGGCCCCGTCATACTTTAACTCCAAGTTAGTCTGTATCGGAAGTCACGTGACTTTTATAGCAGAAGCGGGTCTTCTTTGTTTGTTTATTCCTCGTGATGCAGCGGATTTACTAAGTTCTACGCACGCGAGTTGTAGAATTTATTTGGAATGAATACCCGCGCTTGCAGAATCACATCATTTGCGTGGATTATGTTTTTTTTCCTCACCTGTGACTTTTGACCTAATAATAATTCCCTAGTCGTCATATCCATAATTGGAATTTGCAGTTTTCCAGCCAACACTCATTAAAATGGCGACTCTGTGTTCGGGGGAGGGACGGTGTTACAAACAGACTGACAGGTTGCATGCAGAGGTGGAGGTGGAAACATTTTCATTTTAGACTTTCCAACTCTTTCTTTCTCCATCTCAAAATCAAACTATTCAATCAGATAGTTTTTTTTAATAAAAAAAAACGGTTACAATTTAAAGCAGTTTCAAGCACTATATCAAAAATTCAAGCACTTTTCAAACCTTGAAAATAAAGCATTAAAATCCAAGCATTTTCAAGTATTTCCAGCACCCATACGAACCCTGTTCTTAACAATTAAAGACTCCAAACTATGAGCTGATGCCACCTATTCACCAATGTTGAGACTTTGTTTTGTATCATTCAGGGACTATTGTTGCAATCCTCGTTGCTCACCAGCAGGGGTCATCAGAGTACAGTTAGTACTTCACTGCATAGCAAAAGAATTCATTAGTTTGTTTTTACTTAAAACAAGATCAAAAATATAAATAGAGTAACCCACCAAACCAATAACACTGAGACCAAATTTATTAAAGGCTTAAACTTTATTTGTAGAAGTTTGATGAGAAATTGTAAGTGAATTCACATTCAATAAAGTGTTATGAAAAATGCAAACTTGTTGTATGTGTATGTACATAGTACTGTATATATGTAGTTGTATATAGTACATAAAACATTTATGTATCTATTGATCTATTTATTGATCTATTTTTTTCAAATATTGCTTTGAGATGTTAACATCCTCTCCACCATTTGATTTTTACATTTCAAAAATCATAGGGTGTCATAGAAAATGTCCAATTTGTGAGCTGTATTTACATTTATGAGTCATTAACATCTATTCAATCTATAAAAATGAACGTGTTTTTATAAATTTCTCCACCACCCTCCGTCTTCTTGCTGTGTTTTCAGGTTGAAACAAGTGACTTCTGGTTGTTCCTGTTCCGCAACCTCTCTTTGCTGCATGATTTCCTCTCCCTCTGATCACACAGACCCCTGGAAGAAAAAAAAATTAGATAGATAGATAGATAGATAGACACAGAATATGAGTTCCCTTATAAATGTTTCTTTTTTTAAAAAGTAACGCAGCTTTTCCAAACATTTTAGCGTTATTTTGGATGCTTACATTAATTTACTTTTCACACAGAAACAAAATTATTTCACACCACCATTCCACCAGGATGATTAGCCCCCTGATGCCAATAGTAAATTGTGTGTTCTTTTTGCTGGATAACAGCTTGAGGTCGTTTGTAGTTTTAAACAAGTCTCACACACGTCTTCTGAGCAATCGCAGCCCATTCTTCTTCAGCGAAGCTGTCAGTGCTCCTCCAGATTTGATGATCTTCTACAATGGATGTTGGTCCATGGATTTTCAGTGGGATTCAGGGCTTTGTGCAGTAATGCTCACTTTGTTCTTCTGGAGGTAGTTCTCCACCAGGAGCCATGCATGTTTTGGGTCGCTGTTGTGCTGGTAGTGAAGCGACGACCGAGAACCAGTTTTGCTGCTTACTGCTTGAGTTTTTTTTCCCCATAATCTTCACCGATCCTTTCTTCATGATTCCTTCCATCTTGATGAGATTCCCATTTCCAGATGCAATGAAACATTCCCACAGTATAACACTCCCATCACCGTGTTTCACCGTGGGGACGTGTTTTTTGGGTTGTAGCTTCTCCCTTCTAGTTTCTTCTCATCTGTCCAAAGGACGGGCTTCCATTATACACCTTTTGTCCTCTCTCTCTCCTCTCACCCCCAGATGACTGCCCCTCCCTGAGCCTGGTTCTGCTGGAGGTTTCTTCCTGTTAAAAGGGAGTTTTTCCTTCCCACTATCACCAAATGCTTGCGCATAGGGGGTTGTTTGTTGGGTTTTCTCTGCAGTATTGTAGGGTCTTTACCTTACAATACAAAGTGCCTTGAGGCGACTGTTGTGATTTGGCGCTATATAAATAAAATAAAATTTAATTGAATTATACATGATCTTTCAGCAGGTTGCCCTTTGCATGTTTCAGTCTACCTTGAAGTAGTCTCTTCTGCAGAAGTAGTTTTTCTTGGTCTGTAACCTCATACATATGGAATACACAACTTACACCTCAAAAAAACGGACGAAATAATAGAAATAATAAATGCATCAATCAGCTGATGAATCACCTGACGGTCTGATTAATATGTCTACCTGTTGACAGCCTTGGTGACAAGATATACAAGTTCAGCCACGTTAAGGACCATGCAGATAGAAGAGGCGGTGGCCATGAAAACAGTGAAGATGGTTTTCTCAGTGGGACGTGAGATGAAACAGTCCACCAGGTTAGGACACGGCCACTGATCACACTGCACCAGCCGTGGCATCTGGAAACCATCGTACACAACATACAGGGCATACCTGGAGACACACATCAATCATCATCAAACCAAAAAAGCCACGTGAGGCTGACAGAAAAAGGAAGCACTGATCTTACATGAATCCTGCTTCAAAGAGCAGCCTGAACACGAGACTGCAGGCGTATGTCCACCAGAGGGCACCAGTTATCGGGAGCTTTCGCTTCTTCAGAGTCTCCAACTCCTCATCCAGGCTCTTTGTGCTGAGGAAGCCAGCTCGGCCAGAACTCTGTTACACAGGATGACATGGACTGGTACTTAAATGGTACCCTTCCACTCAATCTGAGCACACAAACAGAGCTTTCTACTTCAAGTCTCATTCACCCAATCACAGATGACAGATGCACTGGGGGCAAATCAGTGTTCAGCATCTCGCCCAGGGATACTTCAACATTCAGACTAAAGGAGTCACGGTTCAATCCACTGACCTTTCGATGGATAGATGAGCCACAAATAATGTGACACAAGTTATCTCATCGCATAGAACAGAGGGAAACCAGAAAATCTTGAAGACCTTGTTAGTGATATGAAACATTTTTTTAAATCAAAATAAACGAGCACACACACCTGAAGGAGCTTCCTCTTATCTCTGTGGTTACGATAGGCCACATACATGGCAACCAAGAGCGTCGGTGCGGAGACAAAGACGAGCTGAAGACACCAGAGACGGATGTGGGAGACGGGAAAGAACTGATCATAACAGACGTTCTCACAGCCAGGCTGGGAAAAAAAGGGGGGGAAACAGTAACGACAGGATTTTCACAATTTTGACAATATCAGCGTTTAGTTCTTTAAAACTAAAGTTTTTCAGTTTTGGCCAAATAAATCTGGCGTTAAGTTTGATGGCGCTGCGACTATCTTCATAGAAAGTTCTAACAGTAATAAAGTTTCTAGAAAATCCAAATCTATCAGTAACTCGAAAAATAAAGTTGTGCTCTAACGTGTCAAAATCTAAAAATAAAATGAAGCCTTTGTCTTCAGCAACTTAAGGGTAATCAGAAATATCCTAAATAAGCCTTATGTTATTTGTTTTTCAAAAAGTCTGACTGTGTTCCATCAATAAGCGAGTCCAAAATAGATTTTAATCTTTAGGCAAGAATTAATATCAGAATTTCATAATTGTTGTTCTGTAATCAAACAGGAAGCCAGTTCTCAGTGACCAGAGGAGCCTTCTTCAGTTTTGGTGTGTTAGAGCTGAAGTTGCTGGGAGAACTCCGTGATGTATACGTTCTATATAAACCTTTTTTAATTTAATTTTAACCTTTATAAAATTTTTCTACTTCCATTGTGGTTTATGCAAAATCTGTTGTGTTTTGTGCGCTTTTTGCAGGATTTTTCAGTGAATTTGACCTCTCAGGGCCACCTGATCCTTGTCTGTTGATCCTTATCCGTCTTGTCAATACATTCCTGAAGCCGGATATCGTATCATCATGAGATGGGTACACTGTGGCCATAAACCCTAACCCTAATCAGGGCGCCGAAGCGTGCCAAATAAATGCCCCACACGATTGCACCAACACACCAGCCTGAACTGTTGATACAATGCAGGATGGAGCCTTAATTCTCTCTCTTTGTGTATAATGTTGGTTATGCCAAATTTTAATGTTGCAGCAGAAATAAAGTCTCATCAGACGAGGGAAAGTTTTCCCAATCTGTGAAAACAGGTGTAATAATCTGTTTTTCGCATTTTAACAAATAAGTGTCATCACGACAAGCTTCAGATGTAAAAACCGGGATTTCCTACCTGTAGTGTGTTACAGGTGAAGTCAGACTGCTCGTCCCCCCAGACGCTCTCTGCAGCAACAACCAGCACCATGACCCGGAAAATAAAAAGCACAGAGAGCCAGGTTTTACCCAGGCTGGTGGAGTGACGGTTCGCCCCGAGCAGCTGAGCGTACAGGGCAGGCCAAGACATCCTGGGGGAAAGGACAGTGACAAGGGAATGGGAACGTTGGTACTAAGGAGCAGCTGGATTCATCAGTGTTACTCTCTTGCATTTTGTTTACAGGATCTGAACATCTGGCAAATGGCGTCAGATCTTAGACATTTATGAGGAAGTCAGTGGCAAAAGATGAAAGCGGAGACCAGCACTGAACAAAAGACAAGTCTGAAAGAGGAAGGGATGAAAAGGAATGAAAGTGAGAGGAGGAGGAGAGAAAGTCCAGCGCCGACATTCATGTGAACCGATGAACCTCTCTGCCCACTGTGGACTGCACTGAACTGAGCCCACTCAACTAAAAGCACACTGAACACACTGTACAGGCACACTGCTGAGCTTCACCATTCACACTGAGCCACTGATTGATTCATTCAGCCACTGATTATTGAAATGATGTGTACTGAACACCTGGATATACTTTACATGATGTGCTTATTAAGTGGCGTTTTTGCAGCTGGAAATGCTTTTTCGTGAAGTAAAAAATAAATTATGAGAAACACTTTCTGTCCTTCCTGAAACTAAGTTCCCAAAACAAATTAAGATTGGGATTTTTTTTTTTTTAATTGAAAAGATAAAGTATTTTTCTCACCTTGTGTCGTCAGTGTCAGGATGTTTGCAGGAGAATATTCCACATGATCCTTTTCAGGATGCAAAACAAACACACAGCCTGTTGTTACATCAGTCACATTTTAAAGGAACTCTCAGTCTAATAAACTGAGCAAAACACAAACCTGCAGCTCCTGCTTCCTTTGCATGAACTCAAAAATGCGCCTCTCAGTGTGAAGGCAGCCAGGTCGCTATCTGATAGCTTCCTGTGATGATTTTCAAAATAAAACCTCACAGCCACGTTGGAAATTTTTTAAGGAAGAGGCAACAGATGAGAGAGATTCATTGAATTGAATTGAATTGAAAAGTTAGATGCATCATCAAAGGAGAAAATGGGGTGGATTTGGGTTGCTAAGTAGCTTGCAGAAGTTTAAATAGCGTGCACAATAGCCGATTAGCCGGCTGGTTGTGTAGCAGGCTGGACAGCCATTCCTGTAAATCAGAATATATTTATATCCAGAACTTAAATTCAATTCAATCCCATTTTATTGATATAGCACCAAATCACAACAGTCGCCTCAAGGTGCTTTATATGGTAAGGTAAAGACCCTACAGTAATTACAGAGAAAACCCAACAGTCAGAACGACCCCCTTTGAGCAAGTACTTGGTGACAGTGGGAAGGAAAAACTTACTTTTAACAGGAAGAAACCTCCAGCAGAACCAGGCTCATCTGCTGTGACCAGTTGGGGCTGAGGGGAGAGAGAGAGGACAAAAGACACACTGTGGAAGAGAGACAGAGCTTAATAACTAATGATTAAACACAGAGTGAAGTATGAACAGAGTAAAAGTAGTGAGTAAAAAGAAAAAGTGCATTATAGGAACACCCCCCCTCTCCAGCAGCCTAGGCCTATAGCAGCATAACTAAGGGATGGTTCAGGATCACCTGATCCAGCCCTAACTGTAAGCTTGATGAAAAGGGAAAGTTTTAAGCCTAATCTTAAAAATAGAGAGGGTGTCTGTCCCCTGAATCCAAACTGGGAGCTGGTTCCACAAAAGAGGGGCCTGAAAGCTGAAGGCTCTGCCTCCCATTCTACTCTTAAGTATCCTAGGAACCACAAGTAATCCAGCAGTCTGAGAGCAAAGTGCTCTATTGAGGTGATATGGTACTATGAGGTCTTTAAGATAAGATGGGGCCTTATAATTGAAGACCTTGTACGTGAGGAGAATGATTTTAAATTCTATTCTAGATTTAACAGGGAGCCAATGAAGTGAAGCCAATATGGGAGAGATATGCTCTCTCTTTCTAGTCCCTGTCAGGACTCTAGCTGCAGCACTTTGGATCAGCTTCAGGCTTTTCAGGGAGCTTTTAGGACAGCCTGATAATAATGAGTTACAATAGTCCAGCCTAGAAGTAATAAATGCATGAATTTGCTTTTCAGCATCAGTCTGAGACAGGATGTTTCTAATTTTAAAATATTGTGTAAATGTAAATGCAAAAAAAAACAAAAAAAAACACAGGAAAGGTTTGTTACCAATATAAGACAGGAAGTAACAACAACAAGAATGCCATGTTGCTTTCTCTATGACAAAGTGGATGTTCCCAAATTGCTTGGAGGACCATGCACAACACCTCACCTGAAGTCTAGAAATTGGAGAGCAGAAAGAAACAAAGCTGTGCAAAGTCCTGTGTTTTAATGTGTGTGTGTGACTTCTCTGTAGCTGTAAGCTGACACAGATAGAGGCAGAGCCACTTTTCAGATCCAAACCACAACTTGGCAGCAGTCGGCCTGCAGGACAGGGCAGCTCTGTGTGCTGCTGATGGCCGTGACCGATGAGCTTTTCCCACTGTTTGTTGATGTGTGGGGGGGAGAAGCACAACTTCCTCAGTTTACAGTAAGGACGCTCTGAAATGAAGACTTTTGAAGAAGCTCTGACATGTTTTGAATATTGTGCTTCAGTTTGAGTGTTGAGGTATGGATATAAACTAGAAAACAAAAAGTTTGCAAAACAAAAAAAGGTACCAGCTTGATTTCCCGTGCAGAACTGCAGGCGTCCCAGCTGCAAATCTACACATAACGTGACCCAGCAGGATGAGCAGTAACAAGAGCTGAGACAGAGAGGGCGTCAGTGAGTGTAATGGAGTCATTAGGGGAATAACAGCGACACTTATTCTTGATGCATATCAGTGAATTGGTATCAGTGTTGGGGGGGGGGGGCTTGCAAACTGTCCATTCTCATAGCACGCACACACACACACACACATACACAGTGAATGGGTGGGGGAAGGAGAGAGAGGTAAACCAGAGCTGATTGTTAGAGTAGCTCCAGATCAGCCTGCAGGAGAACAGAGAGGGGCACTGTTAGGTTAAACACACACACACAAACACACTGTACATACACGCACACACATACTGTACAAAGATGCACTGTACAACGCTCACGTATATGTTACCCAGAAATCTACACACGCTCACCCACACATCGTGTAATGAGTGAGGGGGAGAGCAGCATGTGACTGAATAGCAGGTTTCAGCTCTGTAGGAGGATTTGGCTTCCTGATCCCAGATCAGCCACTCTGTGGAAGTCTGGACAACTTTCCCACATCAGTAACATCACCTGCAAGGCTACTTCAGGTGTTTTCAACATCATTTTGCTGTGATTTTTTTTTTCTTTTATGGATGACAACCAAAAGCATCTTACAGATGTTACACTGTTTAAAAAGGGTAGAATTTAAACAAACAAACAAAAAAAATCATCAAATAAAATACACAAAAATCACATAAATCTTCTAAACAGGGATTTGGACTCAAGTCCCTGACTCAAGTGTGTGTGTGTGTGTGTGTGTGTGTGTGTTTGTGTGTGAAACCGGAAGGAATAGCTATTAATAATGCACTAGACATACACGTTTAAAAGTATGTTCCTAAAAACAGTATTTT
>VUQJ01039670.1:0-10995 GCA_015108635.1 Andinoacara biseriatus | reverse complement strand
TATCCACCACTTTAGTATTCTGGAGTGTGATGTTTATGTTTAAATCAGGCTTCAGGGATTTTGTCTGTGTGTGTGTGTGTGTGTGTGTGTGTGTGTGTGTGTGTGTGTGTGTGTGTGTGTGTGTGTGTGTGTGTGTGTGTGTGTGTCTGTGTGTTTCAGCCTCTAAAAATGTGTCTGACTGGTGGCTGTCCCACTGGATCTCTAAGCTAAAGAACAATGGTTCCACCGGGAATAATGATTCTTCGTTATCTGTCTTCAGTTCACCTCACCTGCTGCTTTTCTCACCTTGCGGACTAATGTGAGTTGACCAGTCAGCAAAATTTTCACAAAGGTTCTATGAATTTGAACACAGCCAAGTTGATGTGCTATCATAGTTTCACAATAAACTGTAAAACACAAAATTAGCATCAAATTTTGAAAGCGCTTCTTTCCGTCTTATCTTAGTCTTTTGATTAAAATCAAATATTCACATCTACCCATTCAGGTCTTCGGTGCCGTCTGCACAAACATTGCTCTCTAATGACATCGACTCAGATGTTAAGTTTTACCTGACAGTCTACGGCTCCGTTGCCGTGGCCAACACTGTGTTCACTGCCCTCCGTGCCTTCCTCTTCGCCTATGGAGTCATCTCTGCCGCTTCCGCCATCCACAACAGACTTCTGGATCAGGTTCTTAAGGTATGTCAGCTGAGCTGTGAGCCCCTGTTGGACTGCCCAGGCCAGCGGTCAGACTAAACTATAGAAAATGTTCTTGAAATCAAGTCTTTTCCCAGCTTCAAATGTCCTTGAAAAGGAAGAGTTATGCTTAGTCTGCTTACCTTATCTGTTCAGTGCCTTAAGACAACTCTTCTGATGCGCTAGACAGTCTTTAAGATGCATTGAGATATAGTGATATATATTTCAGTGACTGTTTCCTTAGCTGTCTTTTTTTGAGCATAGGCACTTTACAAATGCCTGCATGTGGCCCATTTAGGGGACTCTGTAAATTGTAGCTACAATAAATAACCTAGGTTATTCTGTCCACTAAGAGGCTGAGCTTGAGTTGTTGTTAAAGTGCAAATTTTGAGGATTTATTCCAGAAGTAAAAATCTCATTTCATTTTTGAATGTGCTTTTTACTTCTGAAATAAATCTTTTACAGTTTTGTAGAAGATGTTTCGTCACTCACAGCTCGAGTGCCTCTGTGGTTTAAACTGGTATGGAGCTCAGCTGTGGTGATTGCTGAAAACATTGGTTCTAAATCTTTTAAATTATGTTTAAGTTTTGATTGACTCTGACTGGCCTTTTCTCCATAGTAACAGCTCACGAGGCCCTTGAGCATTTCCTTGTTTAGACCCATCTGCAAGGAAAGTTGAAATGAAAAAAAAAAATCAAACTTTTCATTTTTGTGAATTTTATGTTTTGGGTGTGACTCGAGGAGGTTCCCATGTTTTTGTGGTCATTTATATTAAGGAGATTCTTTAAAGAAAAATACAAATGCATAATGAGAGAGAAAAACACTTCCTGAGAACAGAAGTCGCTCCCACTTAGGAAATAAACGTAAAAAAATACACGTAAAAATGTACTGAAAAATGTTTGTGTGTCCATCCAGACTACAATGACCTTCTTCGATACCACCCCTTTGGGCCGAATTCTTAACCGGTTTTCCTCAGACTTGTACAGCGTGGATGACAGCCTGCCGTTTGTCTTGAACATCCTACTGGCCAACATATTTGGTTTACTCGGCATGCTGGTGGTGATAAGTTATGGCCTGCCCTGGGTCCTGGTGGCCCTGCTGCCCTTGGCTCTGCTGTACTACCGCACACAGCACTTCTACAGACACACTTCTCGGGAGCTGAAGCGCCTCTGCAGCCTCACCCTGTCACCGGTCTACTCCCATTTCTCTGAGACACTGACTGGACTGGGAACCATCCGGGCCAGCGGCAGCTCTGCCAGGTGAGAGACATGGAAAACCCAATACACTGAGTTTTTGACAATTAGTTAAATGTATGTGAAAACACTTATTAGTTGATGTTTTTTTTTAAGTTAGCAGATAAAATTTTCAAATCTGGCAAAAAAAATTCTTATGTGAGATTTGTGCAACGCTAAACTGCAGGATGTTTTCACAGCTGAAACATAAACTGTTGTCCACTGATGCTGAAAATGATCAGATTTGTTCATGTAAAATATAAAAAATGAAACTTTTACCCGGTTTTTAGTCCTGGCATCCTCAGGGATTCATTCATCCCTGCATGCATTGTTAGTTAGTTAACTGTTCCAGTTTTTCTTGTTGTGTTTTCTGTAATTTTGAGTGCTTAAAAATGAAAAAATTCAATTAAACAGTCACATAATTTTGGCAGGCTAGAAAACACTTTCCTTCATCAAAAACCACACTTGCCAAAACTTTTCAGAGCTTTTTTACAACTGAGAAATATTAGAGATGTGCACAACTTCTCTTGACAGAGGTAACTGGAAGTATTAATGATGAATTATTAATAATGAACTATATTAGATAAAGGGACTAAAGGTGCAGCTAAACCAAAGGGCCTCTTTTCTGTGGTTTCAGATTTGAGGAGGAGAATGCCAGACGGCTGGAGCAGAACCAGCGCTGCTTGTTTCTTAGCAACGCTGCTGGGCAGTGGCTGGACATCCGCCTGCAGCTGATTGGTGTCGCTGTGGTGACAGGCCTTGGGGTGATAGCTGTCTTTCAGCACCAGTTTAATTCTGTTGATCCGGGTGAGACAGCAGAAGAATTTGCAGGCTGTGCACCAGGGTATAAGATATTTAATTACATAATGCTTGTAGCAGCCGTTAAGTAAGACTGTGTTTGTATATGTGCTGGTTCTCTTTTCAGGTCTAGTGGGGCTGTCCCTGTCCTACGCTCTGTCCATCACACAGCTGCTATCTGGACTCATATTCAGCTTCACGCAGACTGAAATGCAGCTGGTGAGCGTGGAACGAACAGAGGAATATTCCACTGGACTGCCGACTGAACCACAACATCAGAATACAAAGGTCAGCTGCACTGCAGTGGATACTGATATTAACATAACAACAGTGGGCGACACTGTAGCCATTTTCAGAGCTCTTGAATATACCTCACAGCTGCCTTCAGTGACTTTGACTTGTTTTTTTGGTCCAAATATCAGAGATGGAAGCAAAACTATTTGTATCAGAGGATCATCCCTAAATAGACACAATTTACATACATAGACTGTAAATAAAGCTGGACTTAGCGTCTTTTTCTGTAAAGTGAGGTGAAGCCAACATAGAAGTGCCTTTAACATGTATTTTTTTCTATTGGCCAGCAGGGGGCAAATCCTCTTTTATTTTATAAAGAAGGCTGGTTATATAAAACCAGCTCTACTTCTCCCTTGATTGATGGCCTTAGTAAACACTTTGCTAACATGTTTATGGGCTCAGTCACTAGTTTCAAATCTTTAATATCACTGTTTGCATTTTACCCTCTCTGATTCTGACATCAGCTGCCCACCACGTGGCCTGAGCACGGCTGGTTGGAGTTTCGGAATGTGGTTCTGACCTACAGGGACGGTCTTCCTAATGCCCTGGATGGAGTGAGCCTCGTGGTGCGACCTGGGGAGAAAATAGGCATTGTGGGACGTACGGGATCTGGCAAGTCCACAATGTTCCTGGCCCTGTTCCGTATGGTGGAGCTCAACCAGGGTCAGATTCTCCTTGATCAGCTGGATATTAGCACCGTGGGACTAGCTCAACTCAGGTACACCTGAATTGAGCTGTGCATGGGATTTTGAGCTGCATGAAAATTGTGATCTAACATCAGATCAGCACATGCTGAGAGATAATCATTTATTTTTATAAGTTACCAACATAATGTACAGTGTAATTTAATAAAATCAGTGAGAGGCAAGTTGACTTTTGTGCTGTTGTTACCCTCTGCAGGTCCAGGTTGGCCATTATTCCTCAGGACCCTTTCCTTTTCAGTGGGACAGTCAGAGAGAATCTGGACCCCTGTGGGCGACATCTGGAGCAGCAGCTGCTGGACATCCTGGAGCAGTGCCATCTCAGTGCTGTGGTCAGCAGGATGGGTGAGAGTTATTTACAAAGCGAGCTTGAAATGACCTGGTGATTAAACAATGAGGAGGAGAGTAGGACGGTGCTTTTTATGCAAAGGTGTGTCTGTTCACTCCACCTTTTGCCGCTCCCGTCTGGTTCAGCTACAAAATTGTTCTTACCTTCTTTCCACTGAGAAAGTGATTTTTGAGCTGGTACACTGAATGATTTTAATGGATTATTTGTACCACAGAATAAATGGGTCACTTAACTAATTACCCATTCACCCACTCAGCATTTCAGAGACCCACCAACATACTTTGATAATTAACACAATTACCTTTGTTTTCTCTCTCCTCCTCTTCTTCTGTCCTCTTTTTATTAATTGTTTAAATAAATTGTTTAATTTATGCGCCATACATCAAAAAAGCATGAACTAAAAAGTTTAAAATCTGCATGACTGAGAGATGAGTATGTTTTCACAGAGTCACGCTGCCTCTCATGCCTTTTGTGTATATTTTTGGGACTGTCAGGTGGTCTTGATGCTCAGGTGGGAGAAAGAGGAAGATCCTTCTCTGCAGGACAGAGACAGCTACTGTGTCTGGCCAGAGCTCTGTTGACACAGGCCAAGGTGAGCTTGGCAGCTGTGCCATTACACTGTAACCACGACACACATCCCCTCCAACCAGTGTCAGCGAGCGTGACTGACACTGAGGATGAAAGAGTGTAGCAAAATTTTATTAAAAAGGGAACATAACTTTGTGGCTTTGTCTGTACACGTCAGAGACACTATGATGCTGTAAACAGAGTATCAACAATCTCCTCCTTGAAGTTTGCTTTATATAGTTATTGGAAAAACAAACAGTGAGGAGACAGGAAGAAACAAAAAGCTGTGAGAGGGGGATGACATTATGTCAGACTAATAACCACTAAACACTGGGGTCATGCTCTGTAATCATTTAGCTACGAGCTTTCATAGATCTCGACGGTTACAACCTGTACAGCTGAGACTTTTTTCTTGTAATGGTCCCTGTGTTTAGCACAGTTTGATGTGCTCTAATTATGTGACACTCCTTAACAACGCCTGTAAGAAACTGCACACAGAGGAAGGTGTTGGCCACAACTTTGTAAACATTAGGCTTGGTTTTAATTGAATTGACTTCTTCCTGTCTTCTTTCCCATAATGTAGAAGCATTACAGGAAAGAAGAGACACAACACTTGCACTTCTGTTTTCTCCATCATTTAGGTCCTGTGCATTGATGAAGCCACAGCCAGCGTGGATCATAAGACGGACAAACTGCTGCAGCAGACCATCAGAGACAAATTCCGGGACAAGACTGTTCTCACTATTGCCCACAGGTGACTGTCACAAACTCTGCATGTGTTCTTGTCCTGCACGAGAACACCTTTCACAATATTGTGTTACATCAGACCTTTGAAGTCGTCTGTCTGTTTTTTTAGGTTCAGAATGAAACTCTTTAACTAAGTCTTCATCTTTATGAGGATATTTGAAGGAATAATCGTTTTTTTTGTGTGTATGTATGTGTGTTTCGTCAGGATCAACACCATCATGGACTGTGACCGGGTGCTAGTTATGCATGCTGGGAAGGTGGTGGAGTTTGACACTCCTGCTGCTCTCCTCCAAACCGATAACTCGATCTTTCACAGACTGGCCGGTGATCAGGGACAGTGAGATGATTGGTGACACACTTACAGAGAGCTTGCTGCTTTTACAGCACCATCTGAACTTTTACACGGAGCTGATACAGAGAAGAGGCTGTATTGTTTCTGATGATTCATTTTTTTTAATTTGATAACTCTAATGCAAAAACAGCATTAATTTAATTTATGCTTTAATTGCATTCAAGGCAACTTCACATCCCTCCTCTGGCTCCTCCGGGGGTTACGGACGAGTTCACAAGCCATCTCACATACAAAATGTCTGTAGCGTGTTCTGGGTCTCCTCACAAAGTCCACCTCAGCAGGCTGATGTGGGGGAGTAGCATGTCTGCTCCCCATTCAGTGTCCCTCCTCAATGACTGAGCTCCTCACTCTATTTCTAAGGAACAACACCTTTCTGCTGCTCCACAATCTTTTTCTTCCTTTTTTAGACACTGCTGACAGATTGTTACCATAGGTGAGGGTAAAAACATAGCTGGACTGGTACTTGAACAGCTTCACTTTCATGTTTTCTCTTTCCCACAACGGACCGGTGCAGCATCCACAGCGCTGCCAATGCTGCACCGGTCCATTTGTCAATCTCCTGCTCCCTTGTTCCTTCACTTATGAACACGAGAATTTTGGACCCCCTCTGTAGGGTTTCTGCTGAAAAACAACCCTTTTCAAGATGGCAACCACATGACTTGAGGTGCATGGAGATAAAATCAAAGGAGAGAGGTGACTCAAATGTCCAGAGCTCTGTCTTTCTTTTACTAACAATTTATACAAAAAACAGTGAAATACAGTGAATCCAACACACAGCTAGCAGTAACTCCAGTCCCCGCAAAACAGAAAAAAACCCCTATTTATAGTTTGCCCTCTTTGTAGCTACGGGGAGTCACTCCCAAAGACATTTACAATTATTTACATCATCTCATAAGCTGCCTGTACTAAACCATAAAATGAATAACAAGCATCCCAACAAAACTATAACGAATCTAAATAATAATGGAAAACATTTTACCGAAATCCCCAAGACAAAATAACCCCCTTCCCTGCCTTCCACACTCCATGGTTCAGTCCACTCAGTTGATTCAGAATGGAAGCCAGGTGGAGCATCCTCATGTGCAGGCTTCATGAAAACACCACCCCCCACCAATCAGAAATGGACCTCGGAAGAGACAAGGGTTAATAAATGCCAAAACAACCTACTTTAAAACCTATCTACGCCTTAAATACATTTAAATGTGTTAAATCAAATACTCAAATCATTCACTGAAATATGGTTTAACAAAATCTTTAAGAGATATCAAAGTCTTCAGGCAATATCAAAGATATAAAAGGATTCATCACCTACGTAGTGAAGGATGCGTCTCAGAGCTCCTTCACACCCTCCACTTGGGACAGCAGCTCATTCATAACCAAGATTGGGCACTTTTTCAGCTGAGAACCACGGCTTCATGACTTGGATGTGCAAGTTCTCATCCCAGCTGCCTCACACTCAGCAGTACATTAAATAAAATATAGCTTCAAATAAGAAAGGAAGGAAATAGGAAAATAAATCTGGTATGTCAACCTCTACTTTTTACACTTTTTTTGTGTTATACTTGAACCCTAATTTAGACAGTTATGAAATACTTGCCACTATATGTAAGTAAGTCAAACAGGTTTGTCAGTATTAATTTATTCTCTTGAACAACAGGTTTATTCAGACTATCCGTGTATGATGAAATAAAACAGTGAAGAATAATTTCCATCTGCTTGCAGCAATGTGAACTATAGACACCACCTACACCCAGGTTTGGCTTTGCTACCAGCCACTAAGCATTGATGTGTTATAACATTCTGTAAAGGTTATGTAAAAATATGGATGATGTCAAACCTTTTATAAATCATCTTAGGAACAAAGTGGTTAAAGTGAGTTAGTGGTTTAGTTAAAAAGAGAGACCTAAAAAGAAGAAACATTCACAAGAATACATTCAGCTCAACAACACAAAGAATTATTCATCTATGACAGGGGTGGGCAAACTACGGCCCGGGGGCCACACCCGGCCCGCCGAAGATTGGTACAGTATTGCCCAAATCAAATCATAATTATGACTCATGTCGAGGATTCTGAGAATTGTTACAATAAACATGAGACTTCGATGCACTGGCAAAAACAACACTTCTGGCTAAAACTAAATTTAGGTATGAACACTGTAATGCCTTTATTATGTTTATGTTTAATATGTATGCATCAGGTGCTGACCCGGCCCGTCTTTCAAATTTCAAAAGGTCAATGTGGCCTCAGAGCCAAAAATTTGCCCACCCCTGATCTATAAAAAATCAATTAAAAAGCTCCAACATCTCTAAGGGATATGAAGAACTCTAGTCTGAGTACAGTTTGGAGTCAATTCCATTTCAATAGTACAATAGTGCCTGAAACTATTTCTACCAAGGTTAATGCTCACACGGGGAGTATTGAAGGTTAACTGCTTCATACGTTGTAGATTTAAATGAAAGTAAGACTGCAGAGTTGTTGGGGATCCTCATCAGAGCTTTACAAATCTTAACTGCAAAGAAGCCTATCCAAGCATTTTGTTTTGTTGCGATGATGAAGCTGTTCATGCATGTGACTGTTCTTATGGAACAGAAATGTTCCATAAGAACAGTTTTTTCTGTTTCTTCATCATGGGGATGTTGATGGTTTATTATTACACTCATGAACGTAATGGTTTTCCACACCAAAATATGGTGTCTCAGCATGTTTTTCTTATTCTGAAGAAACACGAGGTCTTTTTGTGAGCAGATGGAATCTTTTTAGTTGACTTCTCCGTAAATGATTCACTCTGTCATTCAGCGGTCTCTAACAATGACAGTCTGGCTGCGGGCAGAGATGGAAGAATTCAGTCTGAGGTGTGTTCGCCTCTCTTTATATGCACTGGTTATTTGTTACAAAGCAATCTGACTTTATTTTATGAAACATATTTTTTTGACTTCAACTTGACCTCATTGATGGTGCATTTTGCTAATGTAAGACCAAGACAAACAGCAGGTTCTCACCTCTGGGAACAATTGGGGGAGGATAGCATGAGTAATTCCCAGTGATAAAATAATTCAATGCTTTAATGTGAGCTGTGAATCTAATTTAGATTTATGTATTTATAAATTAAAAAGTCAAGTGAGGTTTTTCGAATGATGTGATTGTGATGTGTGCAAATGTCACTATAGTCACAGGTGAATGTATTTTGAAAGGATTTATTTTTATTATTTGTATTTTTTGTCTTGTCAACAGCTCATAATATAAATGCTCTCTGGTAATAAAAATGTCACTGATTGGTAAACACTGATGTGTAAAGTATTAATTCACCAGATTTGCCTAAGAACACTTAGAAAAAAAAAAAAAAGGTGTACACTCATCTGGAGCTGCAGCTGGACCCTTTCAGGTTGGATTACAGAATGATTCCGTGAATGCAGCTGAACTCTTTTCTTTTGATCCCGATTCAATCGGACAACAGTCTTTGTCACCAACAAGTGACTAATGACAGTGACTCAGAGTGAACGCCTGCCGCTCCCTTGGCTCAGGACAGCATTTTTCTCCTGTTACCACACTTATCGAGTAGTCAGGGAGAGTTTTTTATTTTGCATTTTGTATTTTGGTCCCTGAAAGTCAGAAATCGACTATGATGCCGGCTTTAACGTGTGTGTGTGTGTGTGTGTGCGCAGTGCATCTGTCTGCGTGTAGGAAAAGATGTACAGCTGTGTGAGGCACAAATGGGACTGTTTTATTATTGTCTGTTGTGGTGTGTGTGTGTTCGTATTTGCATGCATGTGAGCCACGGGCGTGTGGTAGTCAAGGTGTGTGAAAGTTTCACGAGGGTGTGTGATGTGAAAATGCGTGTTTGGTGTGTTGACAGTTAAATGGAGGTAGGCTTTTTGAAGTAGAACCTGTTTGGCTGCCTGAGGTTGAGTATATGTCCACCTGACTGCTCCGTATGTCCTCATTCACAGCCTTCAGGTAAAGCAGCATGGACCGGTGAGTCTGTGGTGAAACTTTACGACACCGCTCTAACACTACAGCAGCCACATGGATCCTGAGGTAAGTGGAATTTCTTAAATTTACTTTCCATTAGTGGGCTCAGGCCCGACCAGGATTAAGGTGGTAGTGGGTTGCATTTTAGCTTTTTTACCTGGCACCATCGAGGTAGTTTTTGAAACATTCACATTCAGCCAGTATGCAGTGTGTGTTTTTTGGTTCATTTTGTTTTTGGAGACAAAGAGGCACGTTTTGTGTCTTGTTTTCTTTTGAAAGGCATTAGTATAAATAAAAAAAGAAAAGAAATATATATATATATATTTACATACACACACACACACACACACTGTAGTTAATTACTAACACTGCAGTGCATTCTTCTCTTTGGGACTTAGCACTTTGGCTTACCTGCAAAATGTTTAATATGTAACTGAGTAGCGTATCAGCGGCTTCCTTTACTTAGATGTCATTTGAAACCATGTGTGATAAATGCTACAAATCTGATGTTTTCATGCTGCCGACGCTTAAAATTCTCATGAGGGGATGTTTATTCGGGGTTGTTCACGTGTCTAATTGTTACCTTTCTGCCAAAATCTTTTCCACCTCAACATCATACAAACGTAAATGGTAATTTTTTCAGAATATTGCTTTAGCTTAGTATGATTTCACTTTTTAAAAAAAGTCTATTGTTAAATATTACATTGTTTTAGACAGTCCTGAGATAACTATTGATGTGTTCGTGTAGTCCCTGTTGCCTGATCACTCTTTATTTGTTGCTGCTGAATAATGGTGCACTAAGGCTGTGTGAACATTCATTTCACATTTTCTCTTGATTTGTGGAGTTGTGAGATCGCTTTAATTTATCCAGGTCCTCTGGGAATCATTTCATATGTGTGTGTGGATTCACTGGAGGTCTTGTTGTGTTCCACAATATCTCTAGAAAGCAGTGGGTATGGTTGCTTGGGATTTGTGTGCTAACAACAAGGAAATACCAAAAAACTTGGTAAACTTGGTCTTGGTAAACCTGTTCCAGGGTTTCCTCTTTGATGAGCTAACAGTTTCAAGGCCATAGCTTGAATACCTGAAAGATGCATCTGCTGACTTACTTGGGTGTAACTTGCCTAAGTACACACTGTACTGTACAGCACGGTAACAAAGCTGATATGGTCCTCCTTAATGCCTTAAGAGTTTTTACACTTGGTATATGTAGAAAAATCCTACACAGGGCATTTAGGCATTCATTTTTATATACTTTGAGATTCTTTTAGCTTTGTTTCTTGAAAATAAGTACATTTCTTTAAATAAATA
>VUQJ01039659.1:0-20570 GCA_015108635.1 Andinoacara biseriatus | reverse complement strand
TTTAATGCAAATATGTACACTGCACCTGTGTTGAACTTAAATGTGGATTCTCAGTCTGTTTCCATCATTTCTACTTTTTATGCCAATCTGAAAATTCCTACATGCACAGTATTGAGGGAGAATATGTTACTGCTTCTTGCACCTTCTTAATATCAAATAATTTGGGACCTCATGAATACCGTGGCCATTTGTCTTAACCACTAGTACTCTGTTCTGTCATAGTTGAGCTATGCATTGTGAATCATGGACCTGTGCGTGTTTGTGTAATGTACTTTTTTTTTTCCAGACGTACCTGTAGACCTGTACAGTTGAATGTATGGGCATTTGTTGTTTTTGTTTTGTGTCATTCACTGAGCCAAAAAAAGAGGACACACTGTTTATTTAAAGCTGCGTTGGTGCATCAGTGCAGGTCAAATTTAGCACAATGTTGAAATGTGAAGACTGCGCTGTTTTTTTCTTTTTTTTCCGAGTGACTCTGTAGCTTTAAGTCATAAACAGAAGCATAGGGAGCAAACGTTTATGGGACTCAAGCTGTATCATTTTTCTTTTCTGAAATGATACTTTCTCTTTGATTTTGTTTTTAAATCATATCTTTTTGTTAACATTCATCCCTTTTTACAGCCATATTTTATTCCATGTAGTGTGAAGTACACAGGGAGAATAATACATTGGGGGGGGGGCACTGTAAATATCACTTAAAAATAGGTCTACTTAAATTGTACTGTACTTTCTAAACCCATATAAGATGTATCTACAGTTTTGTAGATATGTGTACTTTGATTTAATAAAATAAGGCTATAAAACTGAACTTATGTGTTTTGATTGAGTGGTTTTATTGGCTGGATGTCAGAGGAAACTATCAGTTTACCCACTGACTGCTTTCATGACAAATGGCTCTCCTATTATTGGCCCACTGGAATATTCGGGCGTGTATTTTGTTTATTGTCCGGTGTAACTTAACACCTTTTGATACAAGACACAAATCCACTGTTGGTAATTATAACTAATGAGCCTTGACTTGATGGATTGGCTGATGCCTCCACCTGATGACATCTGCAGTCACAGAGGACTGACAGAAGGGTCACTCCTCTTAAAAAATGAAAGAAGAATGTTTTTGGTCATTTTAATTTTTTTTTTTAAATAAAAGATGCAATAGTTTTTGGAAACGATGGCAGGATTTCATTCTGCAGTATTTTCAGTCCATCCTTTGGGGCTGCTGGAGGTGAGAAATGTAGAAGATTGCTTCATTTGTTTATATCCTTATATGGAAGGTGCTGTGAACAGAAATTATTTCTCATTAGCAATATGAAAGTAAAAGCGCAATGTACTATATTACAGTCATTTATAACAGTAACACTTTAGTATTCCATGCTGGTGAGTTTACATGTTTCATATGTCTTTGGTTGCTGCTGGCTTACCTGAGGAAGTCTGGAGCTCTAACAATCATGTGCTGAAAATCTTCGAGTGACAGACGTCCATCATTGTCCAGGTCGGCCTCATCGATCACCTTCTCACACACCATCCTCACCTCGTCTTCCGTCAGCTCGTTACGAGTCAGTTTGTTCAGCGTCTTCTCCAGGTCTGACTTACAGATGAAGTCATCATTATTAAAATCTTGCAAAAAAAACAACAGGTGAAATAATCCTTTAGTCTGAATAATGAATGAAAATTTTTGCATCTAAGTTCTCAGAGGCTCTGATGAGCTTGCTGCCTCTAAGGTGGGCTGCTAAAACTTTCCATGCATCATCCACCATGTTTACAGCTCCATGACTCTGTGGATAATGTTCCTGTTGATAATTTTGTTGTACAAAATGCTGCAAGATGCTATGTATTTTTTTAAATCCCAGCCTGATGTCTGGGATTCTGGAGTCCACAGACTCCCATTTACAGTTCAAAAGTCAGCTACAGAAAATCCAGCATTATTTCAAGTTTAATAATAAGCTTAAGTCAACTCATATTATCATACATTTTATTGTTCATGAGTTATTTTTGAAAACAAAATATAAATATTGCTTGATTGTGAAGAACATGAAATATTTATTTAGTGTAATAATGTTAATATTTTGATTTTGTTTCTAACATGTGGCAGCAGGAGGGTTTATTTGCATACTTTACAAAATACTGGGTTTAATAATGTGTGCACTGTATTTGTGAAACTGCAAAAACTTTGAGGAATTGAAGCCAGTCTCAGCAAAACACGACAAACATCCGTAATTTATGAGGATATTTTACCATAAATTTTGAAAGCATAGTAGGCCTTAAGGTCCCGTGGAGCCATCTCGCTGAGGACGGAAAACATGTCCAAAAAGTCGTCGAGTGTCATGTTTCCCTCTCCGTCCTCAGAGAAAACCTCAGCGATCCTCTGCCGAAATGGGTTGTCCTAAACAAATGGGACACCACAGCAGTCTAATAAAGAGTCCGAGTGTGAACACACAGAAGTGCAGCATAACTAACTTTTGCTTGTTGGATGGGATGTCTTGCCTGTGCTCTAATTAGCAGTCCAGTTATAATAAAATTTTATTGTTTGTGTTTTGTTTGTTTACTTAAACCCTAGTTTAGTTTTTCTAATTGGAATCCAATCCAGTTATATAACCGTCTATACAATTGCAACAGCTTGTAATAAGAGGTAACCCCGAGGGTAACCCTGATCTTGACCGGCTCACTCTCCCTTTCTTGGGGCATGTCAGGGACCAGCTTGTTTACACACCTGTTTACCTTGCTGTCATTGAGTAAAGAGGCATATAATTGACCCATTTCCAACAAGTGTCTCTGGGACCAACCAACATCCTTCAAGTTTAAAGGAGTCGGATAACATATAACCTTTCAAAGAATTCTGTCGATTAATTGGTCATTAATTATGGATTGGGAACACAGGGAGAGAGAGCGGGTCTGCAGGGTGTGTGCGGACCAGTGCAGTGGGTCTACCTTCAGCTCTGGCATGCTGCCAATCAGCTCATATGGTAACTTCACATCTGGGTGGTTGGTGTAGTCAAGAGGAACGAGCTGCGGTGCCAAATCCCGATATCGGTAGAAGAGTCTAGGAAAGGTTTAAAAAATTTACTATCAATATTGAATTACATGATATCTTCTATATTATGTAGATTTGTGCTCTGAAGGGGCAGTCGCTAGAAAGGAAAAGTTAACTATTTGGAACGCCACTATTTTAAAAACTGAAAACATTCAAAACTCACACACTTTCCAGCACAGGGAAGATTTTAAATAGCCTGTGATCTCAGTGGCAGCCGGCCTCACAGTAAGACAGGTGTCCTGATAGTCTAGTTTAGAGTTACAGTATGGTATTGTGTCGAATAGAACAAAATTCAGCTCTGTCAGGCATGCTGCATTAGCAGTGAGTCATTTCATTAATGGGATTAAACACCAAATACATTTAATGATCCAGATTTGAGCTTTTCTACACTGGAGGGCAGATATGAAAAAGCATGAAATAAGTGTAGGCTCACCTCAGAATTTCCTTTCTTGTAAAATATGTACAGTCCTGTAAAGACGATCAGATCAACAGAGGGAAGGAATAAGACATTTTCATACAGTGATGGGTGTGAGCTTTACTTAATAACAGCACTATGAAAAAAAAACATATGTGTAAAACTGTAATTATAGTTGTGTTAGTAAAACAGAAATAAACATGCAGATTTTGGGGAGCAAATTATGAAGTACTTTTGATGTTCTCACTGCGCAGAATGATCTCTGCCTGTCTTATATTCTATATATATTGTATGATGTATGTTGCCGTTGGTCAAGGCACGGCGAGGTTTTAAAACTCAATAAAATTCAACACTTTTGCCATTACAAATGTGTAAATATAAAAGTAAGAGGCACAACATTTCCCCTTTAGAGGAATACCAAGAAACTAATCACATACTAGATTAAATGGATTTACCTCAGGTCCACATTTTAAGGCTTTTTTTTTTTTGAACTGCCATTAACTCTGGGCATACTGTCACTAACTTTGCACACCAAATTGCTTCTTAGAGTTAGACTGGGATGGGCTAATTGCATAGTAATGCTGAAGTAAGCAAAGTAACAAGCAAGTCCAGCCATTGCATAATATCAGGAAAACATTGACTCTGAATTGGAGGCGCTGCACCACATGGAACTGGATCCTTTTCTTTTTGCTAATAAAAAAAGTGTAAAGAAGTCTGATTAATCTTGTCCATAGATGTTAAGCTACTGCTGATAAGAGAAGCGCCATTCATTCTGAGCGAGGATGATTAATTAATTCATAAAGAAACAGGACTGACACCAACCTGATAGGCATCTAGCTGCTGTGCCGTAAAGATGGTTTGTTTATTCCCCATGTTTGAGAGTGGAAACGTTAAGTCTCAGGTCCATCGCTGCTCCAACCTGAAGTGCTCTTTTTTTAAAGTGGGTATGTCAGTTATGAAATACTCTCACAAAGGGAAGCCAGAGCCAAAGAGGAGATCAGGTGTCTGGCTGCACCGAGGCCCTTTGGTCCCCACTATAATGGAGGCATTTCATCGTTTTCTCCATTGTGAATAGCAGCCTCTTTGATAGTGAATAAGGGCTGTCGTCCAGCATCATGCCAAGCGGTATCAACCCCCTTTGGTGGCACTCTATGGCCAACGCCTTGCTCACCGCTCAGGTTACACTCTTTAGAGACAGGGTTTTGTAGTGGGCAAATAGAGTTTTTGATGGGAGACAAGTTTTGTTTAAGCTGAGAACTCAGTTGTTGTGTATTTATATATAATATTCAAGCAGTACAGTTTTAGGTCAAGTGTTACATATCTCACCTAAAATTCTGAACTTGCACTGACTTGTACGTGTGCACACACACTGAGCACAGAAACACCTTGAGGCAACTTTTCCGTTGATCCTGTCATTATAATTTATAATAGAAAGTGATTGGTATCACCTTTACCTCACTCTATTCTACTTAAAATGAGTGATAAAGATGTCATTTGCCTGAATAACCAATGATTTTAGTCATAAAAATGAAGGTTAAATAAAGGTAAAATGTTTTATTTTATATATTTTGTTTAGAAAAATCATCAACAAATGTCTGTTAAAAGGTGACTGTGGCTTTTAGTGTAAAGTGCTTTGAGTGGTCAGTAAGAGTGGACCCTTTCTGTTTTTATTAGTAACTTCTACTCCTGGATTAATTCTTGCTATATTCTATGAAGTTTATAAGATAAATCTCAGGGCTCACTGACAAGCACATTAAACTAGTTGAGTGAGGAACGTTTGATAGCAAGGGAATTTATTTGAATCAACAATTAATTTACTGATATTAACAAAAGTGAAGGGCGCTGTGCTTCACAAGAATTAATCTTTCCAGAGGATTTTTGATTTAACTGTTAATTCTTACGTTTTATTACTTCTTAAATTTATCACTTCTTTTAATCACTTTAACAGTCACAATCAGAATTGGAACAGCATTTTTTTTTATACTGAAAAACTTTGCCATCTGATATTTATTATTTATTTATTTATTACTGTTTTACCACATTTAGTAAGCCATTTTTATTTTTGTTAATTTTGCTTTGTTGAATTATAGATATTTTATTTTATAATATAAATGAATTTATATTGGGCGTTAAATTTATACTTTAATTATTTTGATCTAAATTAGTTTATATCAGTAATGCCAGCCGAGGTTAAGATATATGTTTGGTCATGTTATATTGCCATGCTACTTGTATAGAATATTTTGATATATGTTTGTTATGTTTATTGTGTTTATATGATGAAAACTTCAGACCTGTCAGACATTAGAAACATTGTAACTTTGTCAAACTGATTCCAGAATAACACCACTAAAAACTGGGACCTATGGTAAACATTACAAACACTTTCACAAGACGGGCTTTTTTTGACAGACTCTGGTGCTGGATTGCATTAAAACGTCAAGAAGTATAGAAAAAAATCTTTTCTGTTTTTCCCAGCACAAATTGGAATTACAAGTTACACTCGAATGCGACCTCTTATTTCAGGAATGTCCTCTGTCAAGAGGATGTGTTGTAGGAAGATGGGGCTTCAGGACATTTGCTACTACACAATGAGCGCCCTCATGGTTGGGCTCACTGTACTCATCTTATCTGTTCTCAACAATCTCAGTCCAGAGCCCACTGCACAAAAGCGCCCTCTGGTGGTAAAAGTGGAAGATGTTCAGAGAGACCGTGGAAGCCTCTCACTTCAAAAGTTGTCATTCAAAGAGGCTGCACGTACTCAGTGAGCATGAGTGAGAGGTTATGATGATGCTGTTCAGTGCAATTCAGCTTCATTCAGGGAGTTAAAAAACTGACATGAATAAGCAGAAGATAAAATCTAAAGATAAGATGCCTTTACTGTAACTATTTCCAGTGATACGGGGAAATTGTGGGTGCTCTTGTGACATTAAAAACACATTACATACATTAAAAAAAATATATAAAAAACACACAAATTGTAAAAGAATATTGCACAAATAGTGACATGAAAGTATAAAGTGTGTTCCACAATGCCTGATTAAGGGTATGGATGGCTTTGAGGAAGAAACTGTTACAGCCTCCCTGAGGACAGGAGGTCAAAATGATGGCGACTGGGGTAAGAAATGTCCTTTATGATGTCCTACGTTAGAGGTTAAAGAATTTTAAAACCTAAAGATTTGTTATTTTACTATCTGATGAATTTGGAAGTCTGAAATGTGCACTGCCAACATTCTGCTGAGTATTGCTGATGTTTTTACAAATGATTTTTGAGAAAACTACTGTAAGAAAATCCTGTGAGGAGGATAACAAAAAGTCATACATGTGACACACAGATTAGACTGTCAAAACTATAAAGAGCTGTGGTTACGTTCACTAATGCTCATGTGCCTCCATCCTCAGTAATTCCTTTATTTATGTAGACCATGAATTGTTTGAGAAGAATGACCCAGGAGAGTGTTCAGATTCAGGATCACTATTTTCTGTCTCTTTTTGTTTTTTAAGTTTTAATTTCCAGTAACTGGAAATTAGGGGTTTAGGAAAAAATGGATGTGTTAGAAAAATTCTGATCTGATCTAGTGCATCAAATTGTTCTGGTTATGGCTAATGTGAACAGGATCTGGAGTCTTTTACTTGAATGTTTTAGAAAAAAAATTGGGAGATTATTTTCCTGACAAAGAGGACCCAAATGCAGACCACAGAGACACTTGATAGGCAAAAGGTGAGCTTTAATAAGCTAATAAGAAAACAGCTGAAAACATAGGGGAAAGCAAAGGAACCAAAACACTTATCACCAAGGAAACGAAACAAAAAAACCCAGGAAGTACTGGAAACAAAATGCACACTGACAAAACAGAGAGACATTTGCAGGGAAACAGAGGGCAGGATAAAAAGGTGAACAATAAGAAACACAAGAATTTACATCCACTGTAAACAGGACAACAAGTTAACAAGTTAACAACAGTTAAGAAACCAAAATCAGGCTGGTGAAAATACATTTAAACTTTTCAACCTACAAATTACTGTGGGGTGAAAACTGTGGTCAGTGAACATTACAAGGGCATCAGATTGATACAAGGGCCATTTTAATTGTTGTTCTTCCATAATAAACAAGATTTTCATTTACAATAATCAATAATCAGACTATTTAACACAAAACATAAAAAATACACATTTACATATTTATTTAATATCCCTTCAATTACTGCCATATATTATAATTTATTAATATTTACATATATTACAATGTCACGTGTAGGACTGGGCACATTATTCACTAGTTGTAACTGAAGTTTGCAGGGTCAGCTGACCAAACTCTATTTACAATGTTGTTGTTTTTTGTTTTTTTTGTTTTTTTTAATCTTCACAGTCCAATACCAGTGACTAGTTGATGTTATTGGCACCCACAGCTTCCAGCCACCATGTCATTATATTGTTTTAACACCACATTTTCATCATCATCAAAGAAGAGCAAATTGATGGAAAAGAGCTTGTCAGGGACACAGCACGGCGTGCCAATGCCTTTGACCAGCTTCAAGGCATGGATGATGGACTGGACAGTGGCGTGGTTGGTTGGTTTCATGGTCTGACCCAGAGGGAAGGGGCAAGTGCCTTTGCAGTAGTACGCGTTGTAACTTTTGGGTGATACAATCCAGCCCGACCAGCCGATCTCCTCAAAGTCTACATTCAGGGGCAACCGCTGGCAGTGCATGGGCACACCTTCTGCATCAGAGCCCAGAGAGCGAGCGCTACGGGAAGGTGGACCGGACATTGGGACCTGGGGCAGGCTGGAAGTGGCAGTGGTATCATCTAGATCTGGAGAAAGAAATTCAACATGGTTTCAAAAATGCAGTGTTTGGCATGCTCCTTATACAGAAAAGGAAGCTATGAACCAGGTACAGCAGAGTCTGTACTTATAATTAAAAAAAAACTTGAGACTGGTTTCACTTTAACCACTATAATTCTTATCCACACTGCTACTTTCAACAGTAAGGTCACAAAAAATTAAAATAAATTAAATTAAAGTCTGCATTTGGAATATCAATATAATTGGGAATAACTGACATTAAAATAGAAATCTCACCTTGGCTCTCGAGAGGATTAGAGTAGCGGCCATCATCAGTGAAGAGAACCAGCATGGGCTGTTTGCTGTTGTGGTGGTGGCGTCCTGAAGCAAAGCGGATCAGTTTTTTATCCATGTGACTCCCTCCCAGAGTCCGAACCACCACCTGAAGTCCCAAGTTGGTGCCCTCATCAATCATCCAGGAACGGACCTCCAAAAAGAAGTTCATCAGTTAATTAAAACCAGCATTAGCTTAGAGAAGTTTTCTGTGGGCTTTAAATAGAAGGTGATACTTACTGCCTGTGTGATTGTGAACACTTCCCAACCAGAAGAGTGGACTGGGATGAGTCGAGAAGAAAGCAGCTTCTTCTGTGTAAAATTTTTGCTGGTGTCTAGCAGCTGATAAACACTGACCTGAAAGAGCCGAATGGATGCAGACAGTATTAGAAAGAGCTGTTCAGCGTTCAGATTTGATAGCTGGTTTACAGCTGGTTTTACATACCTGGCTGAAGTGATGCCTGTTGAATGTCAAGGTTGCCTGAGGTCTCAGTTTATAAAGATGGAGCTCTGCAGTGAGAATCCTCTCTGTTCTTGAAACCATGGACAAATTGAACCTGAACTCCACCTGGTCACTGTGCACTGTAAATAAAAAGTGAATAATTAGGAATCAAAGCAGACCTTAATAGGCGCATAATCTGTCTTTCATAGCGGCCCGCCTTGGGGACAAATCACAACTTACATTTGTCAAAGAAGCTGCGCACAGTATTCCCCTCCAGAAGATGTGGGTCCTTGGTCACACCGTCCACATCAGCAACAGCGTTGTACAAATCAAGCATGTACTGAGGTGGCTGTTTGGACCCATGAATGGCAGGAGGGTCCTCCATCCCGAAAACTTCCAAAAGTCTCTTCATGGCAGCTGAGCGGACTTCCTCTGACCCTTTCACGGGGGCAAAAGGATTCTCCAGGTAGTGAAGCGAAGGCCGTGCAGCAGCCGTGCACAGCAGAGTGGCAACGGTGATGACAAATTTCAGCATATTTGTTGTGTAAGTAAATTCCTGGTGAGCCAAAGTTCTCGAACTGCACAGCTGCGTGGAGCGACACTGGGATCCTGCAAGGACGTCTTTTATATCTAATGCCCCCCCCACACACACACACACCCGTTCCTTCTTCACTGCCGGCAGTCCCTCGGTAAACAGTAGTAAAGATGCTTTGGTCGCAAATGTAAATCACCGATGAGCGAATGTAAACGTAGTCTAATGGGGGCGTTAAGAGGTGTGAACATGACTGTGGCTTTCTACACAGCCTGCGTCTGGCAATAAGGCCTCCAATAAACTACCGTCAGCCTATGAAAATATAAATTCCTATTGATACGAGACCATATTATAGTGAATTCCCGTGCATTACAATTAATCATAGTTAATTATGAGGAGCCTGGATGATTTTCTAAGAGGCAAAAAATGTAAAGCTGAAGATAGAAAAAGCTTGAAGCTGATCTCTGGAGGACGTGCTGTCACAGCGGGAGGTTAACTGCGCCTAAATGAATCAATTAATTTGGAATAGCGGGCGCAGTGTCTTAGATGAAAACCCATTACTTTGACAAAGAGGCAAGTGTCGCTGGGAACACTTAGTGAGATTTAAATAACTGAGGGTTCAGCTGGATAATCATCAAATTTGCAGTTGAGTTTTTGAAAGAACCACAGCATCCAGCTGGGCCCATCACACCGATCGGAATCTTTTTTTCTCCCACAAATTAATTAATGTCTGCAACGTCATTTATTTTCTTTTTCTCTCCCTCCTCACTGTGAGGCAAATGAACCTGATTCTGGCGGTTTCTTACTGTTTTTTTTTTAAAGTATTTACCTTAAAATTAAATCAAATAAAAAATGAAAATAAATTCGATTTCCTCATTTTATATTTAGGAACAATAATATCATAGCAATATAATCCACTTCCACAAAGAAATATTATTTAAATACTTCATTTATGGATGAATTTAGGCCTATATGTAAATCATGCGTTAATCATATTTCAAAACCATTTCTTGCAAACTGGGAAGTAACTATTTGCTTACTTTGATCTTTATTCACAATTAACCAGGCACAAAAAACAAACTGAGGCCAAAAAAAAAAAGAAATTTGTTTTCCTCATTGTAATAAACACTTAAAAGATCAAAGTATTTCTACCTTGCAGGAAAGTCATAAAACGTGTCTTTATGACAAAGTTAAGTGTTCACACGCTGGTATCGAAAAAAGGCGCTATTAATTACTTGCACGTGTTCTTTTCAAAGGGACATTTGCAAATTTGTTTTTTTTTTTTGTTTGCCTCTTTTCAGTCCTTCTTCAAATTTTCTTTATGGAACCTTTAGCAACGCGTTGATTTTATTCTATTGCATGGGGAGGTAAAAAAGTCTAGACTGGTCAAAAAAAAACAAAAAAACAGAGAGATTTATTTTTGTGTTTTATGATGAATCTGGAGAGAAACACGCACCCAAATATCTTTATTTTCGATCATGACATTAGTTCAGATTTTTTTTCTCCTGATTTTATTGACTTACAGTTTATCCTAGTTTGCATAATTTTTATACAAATTCTGCGAAATATACACACATTTAAAAAGGATCGCACACTCACTTCACATTTTTCTTTATTTTTCAAGTTAGATCTCAGATCTTAGATCTAAATCTTGATTGTTTTCCCATCATGTTTCATTTGCATTCTTAGTAAATTTTTTACAGTTCTCAGATATTGCTGTATTATATTTATTTATAAATATACCATCTTACATATATTACATATAATACAATAATACTTTAGGGCAGCAACTTCCATTTAAAATTCACTATTTGGCGGAATCATCAATGCGCTACAGGTGCTGTATACGCTATGGGGCCAAACTTTGGGAGCCCCTGAAAGTGTTTCAAGTTATTTTCCAGCAGAGGGCGCTGCGTTTAGTTTCGACAATGGCAGGAAGTGATGGACAGAATTGTACGAATCTGCCCGTACTGGTTGATGAAGCTGTGGCTCTCATATCCCTGAGGAACACAGGAACTGGACTGTCTCTCAGACCACAAGTGGCAGATTTCTGGATCAGTTGGACTCCTGCAACATAAAAGTGTGAATATAAAAGCACAAGAATATTAAAATCACTTTATTACTATAAGCAAGATTTCATTCATCTTTAAAACCATATTTTTCAAATAGGAAAATTTATCATGATTGCTAATGTAACTATACAGCTACAAGTATGTGGTGCAATGCTTTACCAACACTTATGGTAACAGTAAGGAAGTTACAGAAGGATAACTCCTGCATAAGCACTGTACGTGATACTGATAACATTTGTGCAATTCATGCAAGATAGCAATATTTACATTAAAGAAAAGTTAAATAAATCCCACTGATACAGAATGAAATATGTTAAAATATATACATTCATGCTTTTGTTTGTGCAGCATTTTTCTTTCTCATCTATGAAATCAAACTCTAGCGATACAATAAAGAATCTAAATTTTGAGTGTGGACCTCTTTGCCTAGTTTGTACTATAGTATCACTAAAAGTCAACAGTAAGTCCAGACCATCTGTCAAAAAAACCCCCCACAAATCTAAAAAGAATTGTTAAAAATTGTCTAAAAGTAAAAATTATATTGCTACTTATTAGGCAAATAACAAACTGAATTCACTTAAGCCGGCACACCAGACTTCTCTGAGAAGCCAGAAATTAATTAAGTATGACATTTACCACCGAAACAAAATTTTCTGTTCATTTCTTTTGACATCATTAAGATGAAGCAATAACACTGGGTGTCTGTGAGCATCCCAAAATAAAGCCGAGGGTGTAAAAAGGACATTTGGTGTAGGAATTTACTCAGAAGGCAACATGCTGAGAGCAGAAAGTGTGAGAGCTCACAAGTAATTGTCATGAGGTGTGCATGAGGCGGTGTGGAGCAGCTGTGTTCATACATACCTGAGAAGACATCGGTTTCCTGTAGTGCAGCTTCCCAAACATCTGCCCACATCTATTTCCTGAGGAAAATTAGCAACACAGAGAGAGAGGAATCAGCTCACAGCTGCTCGCAAATATTTACCCAGCTGAGTTGGGTTCCAGCTGCTGTTTAGCATGTTTAGCACTGCTTTGATTCAACACCTGCAAAGGCCATTTGTGTTGGGGGCGCCACTCGCACCTTTGGTTCCGGGACACAGCAGACCACCAAAACTGAGCTCAATGCTTCAACTTAAATTTTTACCATTCATTGGATAAATCACATGTTAAAATCCCAAATACTTGCTTACTTTGCAGTTATACAGCTGATGGAAAAAAAATTTTAAGATGAAGTTTTGTGAAGTGTCTAAAATGATGTGAGAAGAATGCTTTTTTAATCCTTACTTGCTTCAGGATGGTATGCAAATTGGTTTAATTGTGCTTTCAAATCTTTTTTTTTCTGATAGAAGCAGTGCTAGGAATGAAATAAGTAGCTGTAAGATGAAACATCTTTGGTAGTGCAAATAAACATGTTTGAACACTAAAGTGTTTTGAGAGGATTGACCTGGTTAGATTTATTCACCTTAAAAGAAATTAAAATTGTGCCAGAAATTCCTGCTCTGCTTCTACTACAGTAAAACCCTCAAGTCTGTGCTTGTGCATGAATTCGCATGCAGAACATGTTGATGTACTTCACACCCAGGATACACGGAGCAGGCCAGTGTGTTGTTTTGATTAAGTGCTGTCTTCCACTTGTCTACGGTGAACAAAGATACTTAATTATTGTCTGGCACCTGGTAGAGCCCCATTTCCTCTCGACCTCACTACAATAGTGTGAAACTGCCACCAAGCGTGAATCCTTCTTGCAGTGTGTGAACCATGCCATGCTAATGAAAGAGAAGAAGCTCTGTTTATTGTGAAGGGCTGCATTTAAAAATAAACTGAAAAATTAACAGTTTTAGTAATAGTTTCTAGATTACACTTACTTTGAGCGTCTCTTCTTTGACTCCATCTGCATGGTGGACTACTTCATAATAATACTCCACGTATCTGACCCTGTAGCAGCTTTCCTTCAGCTCACAAGCTGCCACAATCTGTATGAGATTCACTTTGTTGGGGGTTTCCACCAAGGCTGATTCAAACTTTGTGGGGACACAGGAGAAGCCATCTGTGAATGATTGATAAGAACAGCAACCTAATTATGACGTGTGATGAAAAGCAGAGATATTTATTTTTTGATAGGTTTATTAATGATGAAACATCTCTTGATCAACCACGTGTTTTGCAGAGCTTCTGAAAACCCCTTTAAACTCAGCAATACACGGACAGTGCCAATCAAACTGTACCTGTCAGGTTACCTATTAATATTATACATTTGTGTCTGTCTGATGATGAATATAAATACCACGAACTAGTTTAATATGCACTAAATAAAAGGTAAACCGACTGTCAATCATTTCTAATTGTACTGGCTGCTTCAAGCTCGCTTACTCACGTCTGCCTTACTTTGTTAGCCCGTTGGTTTAGGCACACACACACACACACACACAAACACACACACCCAAACACACACACCTGGGGATTCTTTCGACTGGGAGCATCCTCCCACGTCGATGACTGTCTCATACGGTGTCTCGGAGTAGTAAGTCCTCAGTCCGGGGACACGTAAACACTGGGTTAGCTTGATCTCACAATGACAGTCCTCGATGACCTCCACCTCTCGGGGGCCCTCGAACAGAAGAAGCCGGTCCACGCGCATCCCAGTCGGCTCGCACACCTGAGTCGCGCCGCACGAAGGCAGCTGGTTCAGCGGACCTGCGCTCTCTGAAGTAGCGGGTCCAAGCGTCCTCTTTAATGTAGCCAAGGAGAAATTGTTTGAATCAGACAGGCAGAAACAAGTTTTTACCTGATGCATTTGAAATACCCCCAGATTTATTAAACGGTTAATGCAAGTTGACCCCGCAGATTTACAAAGCAACACATTTTCTATATTGTTTCTGCAAATAATCTCATTATGCCGTTCACTCACTTTTTTGCTCCTGAGAAAGTCGAGCATTGAAGAATATTTGGTGTACTGTTGCCTCCCAGCTTCATATGATGGTGTTGTTGGGCCCCCACAATGTGATCTGCACATGCCTACATCTACGCTGACATGACTCCCTAAAATGTCTGAAGAGTGGAAAATAGATTTAAAGGCAGACACTGAAACATGTTCAATCTTCTAACTACAAACGTCTAAACTCATCATTAAACTTTTAATCCTGTTAAGCATCAGTGTGATGAAATATCAGAAGAAACCATGCTTTAATTTCTACAGAGGGCACAGTGGAAAGTGTGTGAACTCAACAAGGGGATTCTTAAACATGCAGATGAATGTGCGTCCTTGCCTTGTCCAATGTATACAAAGTGGCTTTGCCTCTTGCAGCACGCTCTTTGTGTAAACAGGTTTCTGTGCTCAGCGTTTTTGCTCAAAGCTCCCGTCACTGGAAAACACAAGAAGTAGCGCATAACATTTCCCCTGGTGATTCAAAGTGGAATTGCACTTTGGTTAAAAGCTATTTACAATCATCACGCATTATTAATAATTTGTTTTTACAAGAAATATTCTCAATCATAAAAAAAAAACCTTTAAAATTTGGTTACATTTGGTTGCACTGTGAGCAAAATGATCCCTCCTTGATCTCAGCATCACATCCTCAACTACTTGCATTTAAAAGGTAATTATTAGTATATTTGAGCAGATTTGTGGCGAATTTGTGTTCATGCCACTGAATAGCTTCTGCTCCACATATCACAGCTGCAGTGAAATAAAAAAGGCAAACAGTACTTACAGGTCAAGTGGAGGACACACAGAAAGAGCAGGAAGGGTTGGGGTATAGCCATGGCTTTAGTCCAATTCTGCTCCTCAGCCGCCAGATCCTGAGTGTCCCTCTGCTCTGCCTCAGATATTTATAAGGGATTGAGCTTTAGCCCCAAATGTCACCCAAAATCCTCAAAGAGGGGTGGTGTCAAAAAAAAAAAAGCGAGAGCTAATCAAATTTCTATGCTTCTCTGGGCAGAAGCCAACTTCAAAGGAAATCTCTACAGCTTTTCTGATCCTGCTGCAAGGGGACCCACTGGCTAAAGTGTGTCAACCAGGCCTCAGCTCACCCTAATGAAGGGCTTAAGTATCCCTGAGCCATTAAAATGCTGCTCATTAAAAGGCATTAATCATCTTTTATCTCAGGGGGAAGGTGTTTAGCACCTCTGACTTAAAACAAAATCTGCCCCAAACACATAAACACAATCAGCATGGGGGCTTGAAGCCTCACCCTTAGAAAGCTCCAGCACCTTTGTGTTTATTCAAGATGACACCAAATGGCCAAACCCCTCAGAACTGCCCTCTTCTTTTAATCTTCATTGAAAGTGGAAAGATTAAATACTCATTATACAAAGTGAACAGGTTTCTAGAAATGCAAGTTTATGTCAATATTAGGAAACTTAACTAAGAACGCAGTATAAAAGCAAAGTGGGTGCATCCGGATGTTTTGTCAGGTCAACAACACTTTGATTCGGTGTCCTCTTCAGATATCATGGCTTCAGCTTTTAGCTGTTTGGCAATCTTGCCATTTTGCTCATTTTCAATTAGTATCTTGACAAAGTGTTAATACTTCTTTCATGTGTTGATATGGACCAGGATCAACAGGATCACCTCTGAGACTACCATCAGCACTCAGACACCTTGATTAAGGTGACGGCCCCACAGTAGTTTCAGCTGTTGATTCCTTTCTTTAATTTACTGCACATCTCTTTGAAATGCTATCATAATCTTGGTAATACTGCAATCATAGTAGTTACTTGATTTGATTATGTAGATCACAAGGTATGGGTGATTGTTTATAAAGCTCAAAACCTTGTCAGCCATAACAAATCAGCTGAGGTGAACACAGGGCATGCAGGGAAGAAGAATATGGAGCGCATGCACCGGGTTCCTCTGCACATAAATGACGGATCCAAAGGAGCAGCAAAGATATCTACAATTTGGCACCAGCTGTGTCAGAGTAGTGGCCAGTCACAAACAATATACAAATACTTTTGGGACTCCAGCTTGAAATTTCTTCTAAGAAATTATTTCCAAAGCTTATCTCACCAAAGGTTGACTCATGGAGCATCTATGCAAGTACTGAGGATTTGCCCACCGCACACGCCATAACAAACCACTTTCCCAACATTGTGTAGGTTCTCTTCATACCACCACACCACTCTGACCTGCACAGTATTGCAGTCATTTGGAGAGTTCTTTAGGTGGCAATGGTACATTGGCAGCTGAGTACCATGTGTTGGGTGAAGACTCCAGAATTGGCACACCCTGCATAAATCAGACTGGGATCTGGGAAGTTTTGAGCACAGTACCTGTGGCTCTTTGTTGTGTTTTTTGAGTCATTCCTGACCAAGTTTTGTTGTTGTTGTTGTTGTTGTGTGGAGTGTCTTGCTGGAGTAGACCACTGACCATGTGTTCTTGGTCTGCATCAGCATTTAGGTGGATGTCAAAATAACATTCATATGAATGCAAAGACCCAGGTTTTTTTCAGCTGAACTTTGTATTCCAACAAGATATTCAAGGTGTTTGACGTCACCTATAAGTGGTTTTAATGTTAGGTTGATCTGTGTAAAATAAAGTGCAGCTTTCTGGCATGCAGTCTGATCACAGTGTCCAGTATCAGGATCGCACTTCTTCCTCCACAGATGGAGGTTAATGAGATGAGCTTGTTTCTTATGTTTAAATTTTCATTTTACTGGGGAATGATTAAGACTTTAACTTGGCATTTAATGTTTTTTCTCCACCTTAGAAACAGACAAAAAATCAGCTCAGTGGTGACCGTGTGAAAGTAGAACAAAGCTCCAAACCAGCTGTTACTGGTGAGACTGTTTGGCCATCAGTTGTTTTCCATTTAAGAATCATTCAAAGCATTATTGGTGGCTATCATACTCACATTTGGAAGTTCTTGTGAAGATAATCTAAACAGGTCATTGAAATATATACAAACCTTTTGAGTACTTTGTTATAATTCATATCCCAAGTTTTTTCTCATAGTCGTTCAACTGCATTACCTTCCAGTCTTGATATCAGCCATTAAACAACCATTCATCTTCAATCACCCAACTGTATTCAGTTAATTGAATATTATTTTATTCTTTTGCTAACAGATGATAGATATCTTAAAACCCAGGCCTGATATTGAATCAGAAAATAGTCCTGTCGGTGTAAATTCACATTCCCAGACAAGCCTCTTTCTCTCCAGTAAACCTAGAGGGCTACAATACACGTGCTTGGATGAGGTTGAGATTGGATTATAGAGACTCACTTGTGACATGAACAAGCAGCTTATACACAATGACTGCCAGAAGGTCCCTGTGTCCAGTCTGGGTAGCAGAGGTTGATGGGACTGACTGATAACACATATCAGCGTGTGGGCTGTCTGGCCAAGTGTCTGTCTGGTGTCATGGTCAGTGTCTGGGTCACTGTGTTGGTCCATAGCCCAGTAAGAAGGCACTCACCTTTTTATCTCACTCCTTTTAGCTTTTGGTTGAGTGAAGGTGAGTGCAAAATTGCATTTTTTTTTATTTTACTTAGTGGAAATTCAATTAAAAGGATTATTGTTGTGTTTTATTTTATCTGAAAAGTATAAGAATTCTTTAGAAAAAATGTTTAATTTGTAACACAAAACATTAATCAGTGTTTGTCTTCAATAAAGGCCACAACCTGAGGAACCATGAAAGATGCAGCTGTCCCCTTTCCCCAGCTGGCTGACCCCTAATAATAATTTCCAGGGGTTAGTTCATGTCTAGGGGTTAAACAAGCTTCTAAATCCTGTCTCCCTGTCTGCTCGCGAGGAGTCCAACACTCAGGGATTACACGGCGTTATGATGTATTTCCGGATTATACACCAGGAGACATACCGCAGCACAGAGAGAGAGCTGGCACAGTTGTGAAGTAGCAGCATCTGGACAGGCAGTTCATCACGCAAGAAACGTCTTCTTGGAGCATTTTTTCTGATGCACGCAGATGTTTTTCAATTCCTATCATACTGCTCATATTTGTTCTTTTTTTCTCCAGCTGTTGTTTTGTGGAAGTTTGTTTTCTTGATCATTTATCACCTTTTCGTTTTCTAAAATCTCCAACAAGACAGCAAAGAAACTTGGAGTGCCTTCTGGTGCCAAGGAAGAAGAATCATGTATTTGAACAACAGAAATAATGCCATAAATGTGGAAAGGAGTAAAAAGAACATAAGAGGGAAAACATGTGAGTACAAAGATGAATTTTATTATGGATTTAAACAGTTTTAATTGCAGAATTGTGTTTTATGTGTACATGTTGATTAGATTAAAAATAATACAGAAATAGTTACTCCAAATAACTCTTGGGTCATCCCATAGTAATATAACAGCTGGATTCCTTTCTGTTTCTCAGGGGCCCACTTGAAGACAATTCCTCGCCAGGAAGAAATTTTCACCGCGATGTCTCCAAATTTGGGCACAAAGGTGGGGACAAAAGGAAACGCGACAGAGGACGAGGCAGCGATGCAGCAAACATCATTTGGAAAGGCCTTGTATGATCTGACCCATTCAGAGAGGGTGATGAATGACCTGATATTTGGACGTCGAGTAGGGCTTTTTGAACTGAGAGGGCAGATCGGGTCCGGCAACTTCTCCCAGGTTAGATTGGGAATTCATGACCTGACCAAAGGTGAGATTTTGGCTGCTTTGTCTTTTTTTTTTTTTTTTTAATTCCATTTTCACAGCTTGGTTGATCAGGTAGGCAATGATTAGCGACTGTAGATTTAAACACATACACGTGGGCAATGAAGTGGGTCAGTTTAGTTTACCAACACTGAATACATAAATCTGTGTCAGATTACTCTTTATTAGTCTTTAAATTAAATTACATTTCCCATTTCAATCGAATGAAAAGTAAAGCTAAGAATCTGATAAAGAAAAAAACATCAAGCTATGCAAGTATTTTTATAGGGAGGTCTTTCTTTTTTATATATATATATATATATATATATATTTTTTTTATTGGTTTTTACATTAACAAACAAAAGAAAACCTTCAGCACAGATTAAGACAGTCAAAATAAAAAAAATTAAAAAATGAATATATGCATTACATGAATTGCACATACATACACAAATTGCACTGGTACTCTACCAGGGAAAGAAGTTAGATTACTATGATTTATTTGTGAAAACTAAATGCGGTCGCCCCTTTTGCAAGAAGTCTGCTGGATCACAAGAAAGGTATGCCAAATAAGGCTGCCAAATAGAATAGAATATATCATCATTGCCCTTTAGCGTGGCGCTGATACGTTCCATTGGAAACATCTTAAATGTCTCTCTATACCACTGAGTTACTGAAGGGGGTTTCTCTTTGATCCATTGGAATAGAACACATCGCCGTGCCAAAAGGAGAAGTTTGCCCATTAGGGATAGCAGATAATGAGAGCTGACCTGTAGGCGCGTTTAGAAGAAATGAGACTGGTTCTGCCTTTATCTTTTTGTGGAAAATTGAGCTGAGCTCTCTAGCAATATTTTTCCAATATCTGAATATTAACGGGCACTGCCAAATACAGTGGAAGAAGGTTGCCACCTCCTTTTTACACTTCACACAGAGGGGAGAAATTTGTGGGTTGATTTTATTTAGAAAGTAAGGGGTGCGCTGCAGCCCATGTAATATGGGGAGGTCTTTCTTAAGTCTACCTGTTATTTATATGCTGTAGAGCAGCATCTGGGGGCTTTTGTGCCAAATGACCTGATTCACCTGTTAGATGTAAGTTATAAGATGTACAGACATCACTTCAGTCAGTCTGGGTCATTGCAGATGTCAGAAGACATAACTAATCTCAGCCAGCCAGCCACTAAATCCATAGTGTTTGCGGCTTAGCAGCCAGTGGCTGGGCAATGATGCTTACACTCATTTTTATAAGAGACTATACAGACCTAAAGAAGACTGAATAAATAGGTAGACAAGAAACTTTGGTAATGTGTGTTTATTCCGTGTTTCCTCACTGTTTTTGCCCGTGTTTTTTTTTTTTTCCCACCCAGAA
>VUQJ01039656.1:0-11721 GCA_015108635.1 Andinoacara biseriatus | reverse complement strand
TGCCAAAAAAACACATGAAGGACTCCCAGACTATGAGAAATAAGATTCTCTGGTCTGATGAGACCAAGATTGAACTTTTTGGTGTTAATTCTCAGCGGTATATGTGGAGAAAACCAGGCACTGCTCATCACATGTCCAATACAATCCCAACAGTGAAACATGGTGGTGGCAGCATCAGGCTATGGGGGTGTTTTTCAGCTGCAGTGACAGGACGACTGGTTCCAATTGAAGGAAAGATGAATGCGGCCAAGTACAGAAAGATCCTGGAAGAAAACCTCTTCCAGAGTGCTCAGGACCACAGACTGGGCCGAAGGTCCACCTTCTAACAAGACAATGACCCTCAGCACACAGCTAAAATAACAAAGGAGTGGCTTTAGAACAACTCTGTGACCATTCTTGACTGGCCCAGCCAGAACCCTGACCTAAACCCCGTTGAGCATCTCTGTAGAGACCTGAAAATGGCTGTCCACCAACATTCACCATCCAACCTGATGGAACTGGAGAGGATCTGCAAGGAAGAATGGCTGTACTAGCTCAAAAGGTGCTTCTACTCAATACTGAGCAAAGGGTCTGAATACTTATGACCATGTGATATTTCTGTTTTTCTTTTTTAATAAATTTTCAAAAATGTCTACATGTCTGTGTTTTTTCTGTCAAGATGGGGTGCTGAGTGTACGTTAATGAGAAATAATCAATGGGAACTGATTTTAGCAAATGGCTGCAATAAAACTAAGAGTGAAAATTTTAAAGGGGTCTGAATACTTTCCGTACCCACTGACCCACTGTACTTTTGTCAAGATAATGCACACTGTAGTCATCTGGACATAACCAAGATGCACAGAATATTATTATTTTTATAATTTTTGATCATTACAGGTGTGCTCGTTATCTATAATGCCTGATATCACACCGTCTTGTGCTATGCTAAAAATTCATGTGAGAAATCTGGAGACATCATGGATGACATTTTCTTTAAATGCAGGAACACAGAGGCAGGCAGCTCTGCTGGAGATGCTGTACATGGAGGAAAATACTGGTGTCCCAACTGGACTCATAACAAGCAAGAGACACATGACTGTTCTACATGACTGTTCTTAAAATTCCACCTCATTAGTTGACATGTGAGTGCCCTCTAGAGGCCAGGAAACATATTACTCACACAGGTCTGTTTCCAAATTGCTTATCTGCTATTTATGTGTGTGTGAAACGAGTAAAACTAATATTATTGAGATATTGTTGGTAAGATTTTAAATTTCATTATTATATATTATTATACACTGATATTACTTTAACTAGGGCAGAACTGTATTTTAATAAAAGTTAAGGACTCCACTTGTTTTAGAAAGAGAATTCTGTCTTTTATTTGCATAATTATGCTTTAACAAACATCAAAATGCGTATTGTGATTAGTACATAAGTAAAGACTGTGACAAGCATTGCTACAGATTAGATAGAGTTGACCAAATCAAGCGATCGCTTTGCAAAAAATGCCGCATACTAGTACCTACTTTGCGCAACTCGGTTTGTCGGGTTTTCCATTAGGTCCTGGTACCAGGTGCCAGGTACTTTTTAGTACCCACTCAACCGGGGTTCCAAGCAATGCGAAAATGTGACTTCGAAGAACAGCATGCCACTGATTGAGCAGGGAGTGTCGTAACTACCTGGGTCGTGAGAGGGCAGGACCATGGGGAGGGCACTGCATAATTTAAGAAATTTTGTCATAGCTGTCATTAAGCCCCAGAAAAGAATGGTGTTCAATGACCAGATTGAATGCCATTTTTCCTCCACTCATAAACAGGTGTTCATTGTGCAGCTGCCTGGCATGAAAAGTTAACATTCACTGACTTTCTTGATCACGCTGGGGCAAATGAATCCAGCTGTTCAGGCCACTGGACTGACCCCCTCCGAAAATCCCACTGTGCTATGTCACTGTTGACCCTTGGCAATGTTTATAAATAGCATATTCATCCTCAAATTACTTATCGGCTGCAGGTACTAAATACATTTCACTGTGCCTTGTGCTGTGTAACATATAAACTTGTCTAAATCACCAACTCTTGATACGCACCTTATTTGCATTGGGCAAAATTTTGGACAAAAGTCGTAAATTTCGATCCAAGTTCCAGCGGATTTTGTCAAAATACTGTAAGACCGATTTGATCCATCTTCCATCTGCAGGGTCTGTGATGTGACATCTCTAAATCCATTTGAGATATTGGGCTGAAATTTTATGTGCGCATATTTGGTCCCCTCTTGACTTAAATTGTGTTGTTTTCTACATTATATTTAGATTTTGAATTTTTGGTTGCCGGTACCTAGCTCAATGACCAGATACAAAAGAAAAATCACTGCTCACAAGGAGGTGTTCAAAAAAAATCATTGGCCTGCATAAAATACGATATTCTGGTGGGGTTTCGCCAACTTTTACGCCATTCTGATATATTCAGAGTGACACGCTTGCACGATGGCTTTTTTGTGCAAGTGACTGCTGAGTTGTAATTGCGCGAGTGGAACTGCATAACTGCGTCCCTGAAATGAAATTATTTCCTTGTGATTATTTTTTGTTTTGTTTTTTCGCGCGTGACTTTTTACATAAATATAATTCCATAGAGTAGAAGCTGTTGTTCAGTAACTGCCTCTTTGCTGGCTGGGTGAGTGTCCAATCCAATCTAACACCAGCAACTGTTAATTCAATAACGTATAATCGTGTGTCTGTGCGTGTCTGTGTATAATCGTACTATACGTATCATATGTATGTCTATAATGTGACTGCTGTTAAAAATTATTTTTTTCATTGGCTGAGCTACAAAGCGTCAACTGAACTACGTAGCACGCTTTTAAAATGAGATGTTTAGGTGAAAGAAAAAGCGTACGCTTGAAATTTAAAGGTAATAAAACGCAGCTGATCGACAGATATTTAACCACTGTGTGGTAACCATTGTGGTATTTAAGCATTCGGTTTATATTTTTAGTGCCCTTTTAATTTCTTTATTTTACAACGCTCATATAAATGCTTCAAATATTAGTTATGGTGTAAAAATGATTAGTAGCATGGGTGAATATCATTTTACAGAACAGAAAAATAAAAGAAACACGCGCATAAGTTGAAATTCTCTCACGTCTGGCTTTGAATATGTCAACTTTGTTGCTGCAATCAGCGGATAAACGATGTTTATCGTTCCATGTATTGGAATTACGAGTTTACCAACGCATTGAAGTACTCTCATGCCTTCTTGCTGATGTACTCAACCCGGTGGTGTATACGGGTGTACTTTATGTGGGAGGAGGCTGCTGCTGAGCCAAACTCCAGTGCTATGAAGCACTGGAAGCAGTCTTGAAGTCTACATCTGTCTTCCTGCTAGACGGACGGTCGGTCGGCCGTGATGGAGTTCGTGCTGAGCGGTGTGGCGGCGTGCGGCGCCTGCGTGTTCACCAACCCGCTGGAGGTCGTCAAAACGCGTATGCAACTCCAAGGAGAGCTAAAGAGCCGTGGCACTTATCAGGTTTATTATCGCAACGTGTTCCACGCTTTTTATACTATCGGCAAAGTGGAAGGACTGGTCGGCTTACAGAAAGGATTAGTCCCCGGGCTGTGGTATCAGTTTTTTATGAATGGAGTCAGGCTCGGATCGTACGCCGTCATCGAGTCGTCGGGTTACATCCACACCAATGGAAGGGTCAGCGCTGTCAAAACCACGGTGGCAGGGGCTGTGGCCGGAGTGGTGGGAGCTGTGATGGGCAGCCCCATATACTTGGTCAGTAGCTGGCTTTGTTTTGTTTTATTTATTTATTTTTTTGTTTTTTATTCCACTTTCTCTGTAATTACGTTATTCAGGCGTGACACTAAGGTGAACTGCCACTTTTAACTGTGGTAAATGATAAACTTAAATTGTCTCCACTGACAGGTGAAGACTCACTTGCAGAGTCAGTCTACCTCCTCTATTGCAGTTGGTCATCAGTACAAACACCAGGTAACCTACGAAGTGAATGCATGAACATGAATGGCATGCATCAACACAACGTCCTAAAAGTGCTGCACCTCTTCCCAACAGGGGATGACCCATGCCTTGGTTGCCATCTACAGGCAACATGGCATTCTCGGACTGTGGAGGGGTTGCAGTGCTGCAGTACCGAGGGTCAGCGTGGGGTCAGCCACTCAGCTCTCCACCTTCTCCTCCGCCAAGGAACTTGTCAGTGACCTGCAGGTTGGCATGCGGCTCGCCGGGATTTGGTTTTTACATGAAAATGAGATGGAAGCAGACTCACTGACGGGGTTTTGTTTCTTCAGTCTTCCACCGCTTGTGCACATTTTCCATACGGCCACACTAAGAATAAACACGAGTGTTTTCGTGATCTGGGTGTAACGTCGCCGTGTAATTCAGACCCACTATGGTTTGTTAAGGGGCAGAAAATGACTAAGCAGCAAGAATTTTGATATTCTGTGTAAAAATGTGTGTCTGTGGCTCTTATTTTTAGTAATCTGACTGTGTTTGGCTTCAGGAGTGTTGGTTGGCGAGATACGCCTGAACACTCCTAATTTGGATTCTCATAATTACAGCACTAAGTCAAGAATGGAGGCTTGTGAGGAGATGGTTTGCAGTCAGTAACTGTTTGTAGATTCCTAAAGCAGTCATTGTGACACTGATAAAGCGCTCTGTTTTGCACTCTTCAATACCTTTCATTGGCCCCCTGGCTGAAAACACAAGGCTTACGCACCTAGAGCAACAGTCTACTCAGTGTAAATTAGTGACCCATTTCTAGTTAAAAAGTTATTTAATAAGCAATGCCAGAAGCATTTTTCTTTAGGAATTAATTCTTACATTTGTGTATAGTTTTCAAATACTAGTACCTTGATTTGATTGAGTTCCTTAAGGCTGTCTTAACGGGTCAGTTGGATGAGTAAGGCTGGACACCTCTCCCATCACCTCAGCTATTACCTCACGTATAATCAGCTATATTAATCTGGAGAAGCATAACTTTGTATTTGACTGAAGCATTTGTGTTTTTTTAGTAGCAACTAATGCAGAACAGTCTGCATCACTTACCAGACCTTTTATCTGCTGTGTTGCCTGTTTATTATGTTATTGTTATATGGTTGTATACACTTACAGGGAAAATCTGAATCTTTGACCCCGTACAGTTATTATTCTAAACAATTCAAAGTTAATCACCCCTCTAACAAAGGGTTTCAATCCTGATGGAAGTTGAGGGGGATCATTTAATGATATCCTGTTCTCTTCGCCGTAATCATCAGATCTCATCCCAGTTGAGCACTTATAGGAGATTTCAGTTTGATTTGTTGTACCAAGTTCAGACTGCTACTATTTTTGTCTGTTATAGTGGTCACGGTGTCAGATTGGGCAATATGAAATGTTGTCTTTCATTTCTGTCAGTCATGACTCATGCTTGCCGGCTTTCAGGCTTCATGAGGATGGACAAGCGAGGTTATGATGTCAGGACATGGTGAGGTGTTGTCGTGCACAAGTGCACATCAAATGGGTTGGGCTACAATCTTTTGGGAAAAGGGTTCCAGAGACCTGGAGAATCCGTGCAAAGTTGTTATGGCACCACATGGGTCCTCAGAGCTGTCCTGAGATATGTTGAGTTTTCCTTTAATTTGACACTGATCTATATATAATGAAGTAAATTCTGTTTTTATATTATGTTGTGTTGTAAAACAACAGGATTACATAGACAATATCTCTGACTGAAGCTCCTGAAACACTGGGGCATCCCATCTCAAATCATCAAATGTTTAGAACATTCTCTGCTCAACCACCTTTGATTTGGACATTTTTAATGATTGCTGTGACATTTTAGCTTCATACATCAAAGACTTTTCTAGATTTTCTTTTTTTCTTAAATTAGCCCATCCACCCACATTTTCCCAGGGATGAAATCTGGATGAAAATATATTTAAGCTAGCCAATATTTAGACATTTTTAGATATAGTAAAGCAGGAGTTCTACAACGATTTGAGATGGAACGGCCCAATAATATGAGAAGCATTCCTCTTGTTTCACTGCACGTGAGCATGCAATTATGAGCAGCTATAATTAGAGGTGGCTGCACACGCGGTTCTATCTTGATGATGATGATTTACTTCTCTCGCTGCACGTGAAACATACTTCTGTTAGGCTGCAACCACAGGCCCACTTGTGTGTGCTCTCTCAACCTGTCCACCCCATAACCTTATTTTCTTCTTTGGCAAGGTGTTCCCAGTGAACAGCTGGATGATTGGCCTCAGTGCCGGCATGATCAGTAGTGTGGTGGTGGTGCTGGCTATGACCCCTTTTGATGTGGTGAGCACGCGGCTCTACAACCAGCCTGTGGATCCTTTGGGCAAAGTGAGTGGAAAGACCAGACTGTCGAAGTAGTAGCGAGAATCATACAATAAGTATATCAAAACCCATGACGCAGACTGATGTGCTTTCACTGTATTTGCGTTCTGTAAGTCGTTGTATGGTCTGCCAGCTGTTCAGTTGCCTGATGTCATTCTCTTGTTTTTGCAGGGTCAGCTCTACAAAGGATTTACTGACTGCTTTTCCAAGACTCTGAAGAAGGAGGGCATGACAGGACTTTACAAAGGTCTGGGAGCATCATATTTCCGACTCGGGCCTCACACCATTCTTTCGTTGTTCTTTTGGGATGAACTGCGCAAATTGTACCAGCAGTTCAGATAACACCCAAGGACGAGGAGACTGGAAAATGGGTAACTCATTAAGTTCTGAGTGCAGAAGGTTAAATGATTCTTCATTTAATGAGTTTATGATTATCAGGTAAATGAAAAACTTGAAGGTATTCTGCTTTCTCAAAAGGAAAGAGCAAAGCTAATGTTTATACTACTGTAAAAAAAACAAAAAAACAAAAACATTTTAGTGTCAAATGTGTCAAGGATGAAGGTAAAAATGTTAAATTATTGAGCTGCTGAAGTTGTAGATTTCTTAGCTGCACTTGTTGCATAAAACCATACAGTACCTCCAGGGGAAATTCAACACTGCCACTCTTTTATAGCTCTTTCATTATGTGACTCTAATGCACAGAAAAGAATGTATGCTGTGGATCTTCTGGAGAAAATGCCAAATGTGGCCCTCAGTGGGACCTCAAGGAGGTTAATGTCCTATATTTATTCTGGTGTGACTGAGCATAAGAATAATGGGATTGTGACACAAATGCCATGCAGCAGTCTTGTCTGCTTGCTTGAGGTGATGATGAGTGTACTGTAGCAACATGCTTAATATTTCTGGACTTTAGGTGTTCCTTCAAGCTACTTTGCTTTTGACTTAACATGTCTTGTTAAAGCCAACCAGAACCGGCTGATCACTCACTCAGCAGTGAGTCGAGTCAGCTGTTTGTAGAACATTCTAAAGACCGCAGATATGCCAGGCTAAAATTGTGTGAACTGTGTATCATTGAGTTTTGAGTTTGAGTAGGTCAAATTACAGAATATATTTTCTGTGTAAAAGAGTATGGGATCAGATTTGTTTTCCGGCCTTAAATGGGGGGAAAAGGGTGAATATGGAAAGGTGTTAAAGGCAACTCTCGGCCAAAGGCGTCGTTTCACAATGACTTTGGTAGCAGACAAATTTCCTCTTTAGTGTCCACAACATGGGAAGAAGAAGCTCCCCTAAGATGAAATAATTTAGACCTCATAACCAAAGCGAGCGCACAGCTGATCCAGCGACTCTGCCAAAAAAGGATGTGAAAGCTGTCCACCGTGAGCGTGTGGCGTTATACTAGAAAAGGAGCATTACACATAATACCCAAGTCAACGTGGCTTCCTCCATTAAATTAGAAAAATAATAATAAAATATCAATGCATTTTTCTTAGTCATTTACATACACTATATGACATAGTTTCTAAATAGTGTTAGGTTTATTGGAGCCTGCCTCCACCTTCCTTATCATTATCTTCTAAATAGTAGTAATATCAATTGATTTATTAAAGTTTCATTCTGCAGCTGCACCAGTATTTTTATTGTACATCTATAGTTTTTTTTCTACAGAGCACAAGTCTTTATGCATACACAGCTGCAATAGTCAACACACACACACACACACACTCACATTTTCACACTTGCTTAATCTCAATTTTAAAACACTCAAACTTTTTACAGTTTCATTTTGAGAAACCTGCTTCCTCTTCCACGAATAAAGTTCATTCATTCATAGTATGCTGACATCAGTCTGATCCACAAGACTTCCTTTGAAGATTGACAAAATATTTAATTCATTCAGCTAATTATTACCACTAGTTAGAACACTTACTGTTGCTTTGCTAAAAGTTCTTATAAAAAAGCTCATTAGTGAATACTGTGCCTCAATAAACCTTTAAAAACAAAAGCATTAAAATTATTAAAGGCTTAAAAAGACACAATATTTTACAGTTTATTAATTACTATTGAAATTTTAGCAAATTGCTTCAGTATGTCCGTGTTGCCTTTGAAAAACAGTGCAGTTTGACTTTGAAGTTGAAAAGAGGATGTGTCCATATAGTTTAAAAGCTGTGACACTGACTCCAGCCGCTTGAGTTCTATGAAACTTTTATAATTTAGTTCCATAAAACTCCTCTCCAACCTGGGGTTTTGATGCTTTCTTTATAAAGTGTAGAATACTCCTCACAGTATCAATGAATTTATTTATTAGAGCACAATTGGTTATTTCTGACCATCTTGCAATGTAATGGCACAATGTGACTGCCATGAAACATGAAACAAATGTACTGTTGCTATAAGAACAGAGTTCATTGACCTCTGTGACAGAAGCGAGGAAACTGTTATTTGAGCTTATTTGACTTTGAGAAGCTGACATTTTGAACTTGAAAGAGCTGAAGGAACACACCTTCAGCAAGCGTTGCCATTGTTCTAGTTTGAAACTTTGTCTTCTCAATGTGAAGATGCTCATTTATGTGTATAGAGACATTTTTTATTATTATTATTGCTGCTTTTAGGGTACTATTGATCCGGTGGACATGGTCAGTGTACTTGACAGCAGTACTGCATATTTTGAATGCTGATGGAACAATTTTAGAGTGGATCTAAATATATTAGTACTGTAGTCTTTGTATGAAGCCCATACAAAGACAAATTACATGGATTACTTGTCTTAGTTTCACTAATTCCTTCACAGGTTTCATCAGACTCCTGTCAAACAGAGTTTGTGCCAAAAGTTGTAGCATTAATAATTACCTATTAAACCTGATTTTATCACACTGTACCATCACTGCCTTAGATTGTAGTTATGACAAAGCCAGCAAAATGAGCTGTTTGAATGGAAAACTTTTAATTTAACTGATCTCTACAGTAACGGTAAATAGAAAGGTTAGTGGATAGTTTGTAAAATTTAGAAGTCAAGGAATAAAAAAAAAAATCAGAAATTATAGAGAGGCTTTGCAAAAAGAGCAAATTGATGCTCAAACAATATATGTGCAGGATCAACTCTTTAGTTTGGAAATTTTCAACTCATTTGTTGGTGTTTCCATTATAAAATGTTCTAAGATTTGAGTAGTATGAACGGCATCATTTCATGAATGTTAGAAAATGTACTTCCTAATATGATCCTTTAATATGTGAAATGGAAATGAAGAGCAAATAAACTCAGACTTTTATTGTCCACTGGTGTGGTGGTTACTCACTTTGTTTCCTATGGGTGGAAAATGCAATTTTCTATCATGTTATACTCAAACTTTCCTGCTAATGTCTGTCAGCACTTTGATTCACTCCATCCAGCCAAATACTTGAATTCAGGTGTTCCAATCTCTTCCACGGCCACAGGTGTATAAAACCAAGCACCTAGGCATGCAGACTGCTTCTACAAACAGTTGTGAAAGAATGGGTTGCTCTCAGGAGGTCAGTGAAAGCGACTGGAAACAACAGCAACTCAGCTATGAAGTTATAGACGACATACAATCACAGAGGGGTCGGGATTCTGGGGAGCACAATGTACCGAGTTTGGACAGCTACAGCTGTCCAAACTTCATGCGGCCTTCAGATTAGCTCAAGAAGAGTGCACAGAAAGCTTCATGGAGCAGCTGCATCCAAGTCTTACAAGCTCAATGCAAAACGTCAGCTGCAGTGGTGTAAAGCACATCGCCACTGGACTCCAGAGCATTGGAGACGTATTCTCTGTAGTGACAAATCACACTTCTCTGTGTGGCAATCTGATGGATGAGTCTGGGTTTGGTGGTTGCCAGGAGAACGGTACTTGTCTGACTGCATTGTGCCAAGTGGTGGAGGGGAGATTATGATGTGGGGTTGTTTTTCAGGAGTTGAGCTCGGCCCCTTAATTCCAGTGAAAGGAACTCTCAATGCTTCAGCATACCAAGACATTTTGGACAATTTCATGGTCCCATCTTTGTGTGAACAGTTTGGGGATGGCTCCTTCCTGGTCCAACATGACTGCACACCAGTGCACAAAGCAAAGATCATAAAGACACAGATGAGTGAGTTTGGTGTGGAAAAACTTGACTGGCCTGCATGGATTGTCATTCAGGTTCATATGCATGTGAAAGCAGCTGAGTGAATACATTTGGTGGATTTTCAGGTTTTCACACAGTTAAGCAATGAGTAGCTTCAGTTTCCTTTCCTCAAATGAACTGAAGTCATCTTCTCACCACTACAGTTAAAAATTGGCAAAGTGATGAATTTCCCCACCAGCTGCTAGAGAACAGAAAGCGCAGGACAAGTTTCTTAAATGACATATTGTTTGACAGGTGACTTAAAATGCAGCATGAAGAAGCATGCTAATATTTTCTAATTGGCACTAAATAACTTTTTACTGCCATGACTTTCTTTGTGCATGACTGGATGTTAGCTACACCTTCAACTGGAAGTCAGTGTTAACCGTGCTTGGAATTCAGAAAGTCACCCAAATGAACCTGCATTGTAATCTGACTCCCACTGAAAACTGGAGGAAGGAGAATTATGTACACACATTTCAGAAGCACCTTTGGTATAAAGCTTCACATTTCATAAATTCTTCTAAACAAATGGGAACAAATTATGTTTTTGTGACACATTAAGTTGTCTGTTATGTGTAGACACACACTGGTTCATCCTTTGAGTTAGGTGCCTTTTTTTTACACTTGAAAGTGCCATAGGTAAGTGTTACTTACAGTTTACGAGGTTCCTTACTTTAATACTGAAATGTTGTATACAATAGGTTTTTGTCTAATGTTCTGTATTGTATAGATGGAACTGCCTGAACAAACGCTGGAGGCTGGAATTAAACAGGTTATACTGCTCCACAGTGTGACCTGTACAGGTAACACTTCATGTTCACCACAGTCGGCACTAACGTTTAATTGGGAAGAAAAATGCAATCAGTAAATATTAAATTATACAAATATAATGGGCAGCACGGTGGCGCGGTGGTTAGCACTGCTGCCTCATAGTTTGAATACCATCTGGAAGGCCTGGGTTCGATTCCACCTTGGCCCGGACTCTCTCTCACTGTGTGGAGTTTGCATGTTCTCCCCGTGTCTGCGTGGGTTTCCTCCGGGTACTCCGGTTTCCTCCCACAGTCCAAAGACATGCACTTACTGGGGTTAGGTTAATTGGCTACTCTAAATTGCCCATAGGCATGAATGTGAGTGTGAATGGTTGTCTGTGTTTCTGTGTTGGCCCTGCGACAGGCTGGCGACCTGTCCAGAGTGTACCCCGCCCTCGCCCTATGTCAGCTGGGATAGGCTCCAGCCCCCCCGCGACCCTCCAAAGGAAAAAG
>VUQJ01039649.1:19739-31116 GCA_015108635.1 Andinoacara biseriatus | reverse complement strand
GAAATTTGGAAGCAAGCCTTAAATGGTATCCACCATTGCTCTATTAATTTACATACAAAGCTTTGAATAATCAGGCCCCATCTTATCTTAAAGACCTCATAGTACCGTATCACCCCAATAGAGCACTTCGCTCTCAGGCTGCTGGATTACTTGTGGTTCCTAGGATACTAACAGTGAACAGAGAAAACTGAACAGACTGAAAATTATGACCCAAAAAGAATATAAAGATATCTACACAGCACCCAAAGAGCATGCATTTACCTTTCCTGCACTGTTACACACTGAAAGTAGACAACAAAATGTATCTAAGGGCTAAAAAAGTGGAGTTTGCATGATACGTGTCCTTTAAGAGTAGAATGGGAGGGAAAGCCTTCAGGTTTCAGGCCCCTCTTCTGTGGAACCAGCTCCCAGTTTGGATTCAGGAGACAGACACCCTCTCTATTTTTAAGATTAGGCTTAAAACTTTCCTTTATGATCAAGCTTATAGTTAGTTATGCTGCTATAGGCCTAGGCTGCTGGGGGAGGGGGGGTTCCCATAATGCACTGACTGTTTCTTTTCATTCACCTTATTTTCATTCTTTATACTCCACTCTGTGTTTAATGATTATTTATTATTAATCTCTGTGTCTCTTCCACAGTGTGTCTTTTGTCCTCTCTCTCTCCCCTCAGTCCCAACCGGTCTCAGCAGATGACTGCCCCTCCCTGAGCCTGGTTCTGCTGGAGGTTTCTTCCTGTTATAAGGGAGTTTTTCCTTCCCATCGTCACCAAGTGCTGCTCATAGGGGGTCATTTTGATTGTTGGGTTTTCTCTGTATTATTGTAGGGTCTTTACCTACAGTATAAAACACCTTGAGGCGACTGTTTGTTGTGATTTGATGCTATATAAATAAAGGTGAGCTGAATTATATTGTTGCACTAACCGCTTCATTCCCAGCAGAACTTTGGGGGGGAGCTGCACCTTTAAATCTTCTGGCGAGCTCAGCCACAGAGCGATGTGATGGAGCCTCCTCCTGAGGACACAAAGAGAATCAGAGATCAGGTGAATGTGCAGGTGAACCGCAGTGATGCTGCGTTCAGCATCTCTCTGCAACACTTGTTACATTCTGCTGCTCAGATTAAAGCACATTACTAATAACACATCCTGAGATAAAATAAAATTGAATAAGAAGGATGTGGTTAAAGTAGATTTCATCATTTTGAAATGGTCTTTCTCTACTTTCTCGCTGTAAAAGACTGAGTATTAATACAACAAACATTACATTAAAAGGTTCAATCAGGATCAGGAGCTATGACTTTTCTGAAATTTGTAACAAAAATAAATCAAAGTATTGAATCGTCCCAGCCTTCCTACCTGTCTGCACAGTTATTTGAAATAAACAGAATCAGGACTTTAAACTGGAGTCAGCTTTACGTGCTCACTCTTGAAGGTATATTTAAAATAGTGCAAATATATTTTGTGGGTATCTTTCTGAGCTGCAGAGTGCTTCCTGTGTGGTGGCGTGCAAGCAGTGTTGTGACCATGTTAGGATGGAGAAGCGTAATTGCTGCTCCTTCGCTCTGAGGTGGCATGGCGACCAGCCTCACCTGTCTGAGACCTGCTTCCTCTGCCAGCACGTCACGCGTCTGCTGTTTCAGGCTGTTCGTGTTTAACCTCGCCCTCAGAGCCGGGTAACAAGCCCAAAGATGGCTGCTGCTGTTACCCTCCTCGCTATTCTCTTTTGAATAACTTTATTGTGACATAACTTGTCTTGAAACCTTCCAGCAGGCTGAGCAGCCACGACCTTGTTTCCAGAGAGCAGGAAGTTAAAGCTGAGACGTCTCTTTGAAATTCGTACCAGCTTTTAGAGTCGAAAACAACAAAGCAAAGAGAAAAGGTCCTGATTCTCCTTTAGGCAGCAGAAGCTCGGATGGCCACGGCGGGCTTTCACTTCTTCTTTTAGGGGAATTTGGCTCCGGAGTTTGTGGTTTGGGAAGTTTTCTCTGAGGTGTTTTCTGCAGGTTTGTGATGATGTTTAGCCTCCTGCTGTGGCTCTTCACCTCATCCATTGTTGATTTAAAGGTGTGTTCAGGAACATAATAATGCTTTTTAAATCCTGAAATTAGCTCCAGTGCCTCAAATAGTCAAATGTGCTTCTGATGGCTCCACCCTGCGCTGAGACGCTGGGATAATATGGGTAATATTCATAGCTGTATATAAAAAGTCACAGTTACATCAGCTGGCAGCTGTGTGCGTGTTCAGATAAACTGTCCACGTGACAGTCTGAGGATTCTTTCATTTTAAATGTTTTCAGTCTTTCTGAGCTGTGTCGAAACCCTGAATAAGCCTCTGGGATATTCTTTTTGTTCAAACAGCTTTGTCTGTCTGAGGGACCTTCAGTATACTTCTGTACCTGAACATCTCACACTCCTGTAATCTCTCAGTGCCTCATCACTGTACTGGAGGATGCTACAGCCATAGCGGCAGTCCTGTGTGCAGTTGGATGTTTAAGCTCAGACCAGCTCGGTCTCTGCGTGCTTCGGCGTCTGATCTGTTCATCATCCTCTGAATGTTTCAGCTGTCTGGTCTCACAGGTCCTGACTCGTGTACGTGCACACAAAATGCCTGTTTTCCACTTTTAGAAGGGGAAACCGCCATGACTTGCTAGCTGAGGGGATGGCGTTCAGAGCGAATCAGTTCAAGACCCGACATAACATGACTGCATTCTTCATTTTTCTAATATTCAGTGTATTATTGATCACTCGAGGTTAATCTTTGGCAGTCTCGTGGGCTAACAAGGAGACGAGGGGCCAGTTAACATAGAAGGGTCGCCATGGTGAAGCTTTGCGTCGATAACATGAAATATATTTCCAATAGTTTTAGAATGATAAGAAAAAACGTTTCTTGTTAAAAACAGTTCATGAACGTTTATGTCGATGATTGTTTGCTGGGCTTGGAGACCAGGCTGGATGATGGAGACTTTGATGCTGCACAGACTGCCAATGGTTTCATGTTTCTGAGTTAGGAAATGCTCCCGTGATTCCTCAGCTCCGAGGAATTTTAAAAGCTTTAAAAATAAATTCCATTTGAACAGAGAGAAACAACCCTCTGCAAGGATCTACGCTCATGCGCCACACAAACACCACACCCGCACAGCTGAGCACATTTAAAGAACCGGTCCCAGAGTAAGGCCCAAAAACGTCCTCACAAAGGTCAGAAACAGACACGGGTCCCACAAAGACACACATTCAGGGAAACACACACACACACACAGCTGTTGACGTGCGGTTGATCCGGCTGCAGCTGAAGGTCTCACATTGCTGACATTCAACAGATAATGAAATCACATCACCTCGAGGACACACACACACACACATTCTTGCTCTCTCTCTCTCTCTCTCTATCAGTCTCATTGTTTCCACAGCACGCGTTTGACTGATAAACTGAAGGTAGAACGTGATGAAAAAAACCAAAAACAGTCGTTAAACCACTTCCTCTATATTCTCTTACACATACTCAACAGAATCGAGGTGGCTGAGAGACAAGTGTGTGTGTGTGTGTGTGTGTGTGTGTGTACAGCTATCCCTGTGGGGCCTGGTGTGAGTTATTGAACTGGACCTTCAGGTGGAGGTCTTACAGCTTCGGCTCTGAGGGCATCCACCGTGACGTCCCCCACAGGGTCCCTCGTTTTCGCGCCTCAACGGTAGTTTTTGCGCGGCTGTTGTGTTGGCTTTTTTTGAAGGAGGAAGTGACTATTTTTACACAAGAGGGTGGAGCACTCAGGTAACAGGGGATTTTTAATCACTTTGGAGCCTCAAGTGAGCATTAGAGCAACTGCAGCTTTTCTCAGCTAACATAACTGTTGTGGTCTTTAAATGTTTTTAATACAAACAAAAGAGAATCTTTGGTGTGACATCAGGTAGCAGGACAGACACAAGCAACAGCCCGACGGTCAGCTGTTTTAACTGTTTTGTATTATTTATTACAGATGTCATTTGTTCCTGAGGTTGCAATTATAAACACATACAGCATGTAAATGTGGAGCAGTTTGTAGAGGTTGTGCTGACTCAGAGAAACAAAGTGAGTTCCAGCCGGGATGGAGGGAGTATAGCGGGAACACAGCAGAGCGCTATGTCACCTTGTAAAGAGATGCTGTTCCTACCTGCCCCAAACTTCACTTCCTCTGATGCCCAGCAGAGGCTCCACTGTGAGTCAGTCCTCACAGACTCACATGTTAAAACATTACAGCATATAATGCTCATTTCTTCCTTCATAACACCTGTTTGAAGTGGATTAAGGCTTAAAGTCTGCATTAGGGATGTTCCTGGTGATTAATTTCTTTGTCAACTAAACAAGGAAAAAAAATTAGACTAACCGACTAGTCTAACACTAAGAAACACTCAGATATCAAATTAAATTTTATACCTGTTTAATGGACAATGTCAAAATCTACCTACACAAAGGCAGTGAAACCATTAATCACGTTCTTCTATAATGAATCGCACTTTAAATGCTGCTTAACTGTATGGCACCGCACATTGTGAACACTGCACGTTATACTCCAAACAACCATGAATAAAAACTTAAAATTAATTGGTGTTACATATATGAAAATTCGTTACTGCAAACGATGTTCACATATTGAATATAAGAAAATAACATCCGAAAAATGAATAAATTGCAACGTAAAAGTGTGCTTGGTGCTTGTTGTTCTACAATTAATGAAATGCATCAAAGCAATACAAGTTATAGTTTTTTAAGATGCAAACACATTTTTCCTGCTAGTTTTTTCACTTCTTTTTACAAACTTGGAGGAATTGGCTCAAAATGCAGGGAAAGAAGGGTGTTTCGGGAGGTGCACTTCAGGTTATGTTATGCCATTTTTTCTATGATGATGTAAGGGCTGCAGCTCCATCTGGTGGCAGATGGCTGCATAACATTTAGGACAAACCTTTACCAGCACTGTGTTAATTAAAACCTTAATAAATAGCCTTATCAACTAGTATATCTGGTAACGACTAGTCACAATAGCAATAATTAGTCTAGTTGAGTAACTCACATGCCTAGCCTGCATTATTAGGGGTGTGGCCACCCTGACTTACAGGTGGATGGTGACACAGGCGGCTGTAGTTCCTAGCTGTCTGCTAAGCTTCACCTCAGCTAACTGGAGTCCCTGAACTGGACCTCTGGACTGTGTTTGTGCTGTTGGAGCATTTTTAATGCAATTAAATGGCTGCTGTGGCTTCACTGGACTAACAGACTGTCCAAGAAGGTGGAGCTCCAGTTTGAGTTAGCGCTCCACCCTCTCATCCAAATATGGTCACTTCCTGCTCCAAAACAACAACATGATAGTGGCTCAAGTGCTTTTAAATACAACGTGTGGTTAAAAACTGTGCAGCTATATTTGGACCATGTGCAGGTGAAGCCCTATGATGGTGTGACAGTGTCAATAATCCAGGAAGGCCTGATCTGTAAGAGCAGGCCTGGCTGGAGTTTTCTCTTAACTGATAATAACTATTTTTAAAACGGAGATACCCCAGCAGCTGAGACATCCTCTGGACTTAGAGAGACTGGAGAGTTTAAAATCCAGAGCTGGTTTCTTTGAGAGCTGAACTCAAATATCAGAGTGGGTGAAGCCTCCCACGACTCAAACAGAGCTGTAATAAAGGGGCTGAGTGACCTGACGACGGCGTGTTGATGAAATCTGATGCACGGTTTGCACACTAACCCTCCACCCAATCTGACCTGTGGGTTTATCACTGCGGCGGTCCACGAAGCCAGAACGAGCAGAAATATTCAGACGCCACGTTCAGAGTCTGCTGAGAGCGATGGCGAAACTGCAGCAGTTCCCTTTAAAATGTTCTTTGTTCAGAATTTAATCTAAACTCCACAAACACAAACACACAGACACACACACACGTGTAAACTGAGCAGCAGCTGAAAGCAAAGTTTGAGAAGTTTTACCTCCATCCTGCTCGTCGTCTCTCAGCCGCCTCACTTCTGTCGAGTGTGTGTGAAAGAGAGAGAGAGAGAGAGAGAGAGAGAGAGAGAGCGAGAGAGAGAGAGGGGCCTGCAGGTTAAATATAGAAGCAGAGTCATTGCAGGGAGAGAGAGAGCTCATGTTCTGTCACATGCTTGTCACCTCGCTGTGTTTCTGATTGCTCTGCAGCGCTCCATCAATTAAACTTCATTTTACTTTAATGCACGTCATCAGTCTGAGCTTTCTGCACAAACACCTGTGAGCTGCACACATCTCAGTGAAAGCTGCTTTCTTGAGAACTCAACAAAAGACAAAACGACACGTTTATCTCATCATCTCAAAGGCCTTCCTGCACGCTTTACTTCCTCTGTGAACATCAGGTGGTCTCAGTCGCTGCTTTCAGGTGTGATTCATTCAAAGATGAAGTTCATTTTGTCCCATCAGAGGAGCAGGAAGCAGGAAGCAGGAAGGAGAAAGCAGGGTTTAGGGTCTAGCTGCCTTCTGATGGACAGGTCATATCGTACTGTATGAGTGTGCAGCATTTCTGCTGTTCTAATTCAGATCCTCCCTCAATCATCACATCTTTACCAACAAGGGCAAAACTAGCCTGAAGCTTCACATCAGGCCGTCACGAGGTGACCTGATGTGACCTCATTAGGTGGAGAGGTCAGAGGGTTTAGTCACATTAAAAAACTCTCCAACAGCACAAACATGGTCCAGAGGTCCAGTTCAGGGAGTCCAGGTAGCTGAGGTGAAGCCGAGCAGACAGCTAGAAGCTACAACCGCCTGTGTCAGTCAGAGAAGCCACGCCCCTAATCATGCAGACTTTTTTTAAACAGGTGAGTTACGGAAGCATGGACAGAATTTTATTGGATGTTACTGATGAGTCTGTGGAGCCGCTCGAACTCTACAAGTGAAACATTTTGTTTGTTCATTGTTTAAAGAAAACTTTACATCATTTCTGCTTTCTGACATAAAAATGTGTCACAGTGTTTTTATAGTTTATGTTTGCATGCTTTTATTTTGTAAATTACTACTTCCTACCTCATCTTCCTAATCAAAGAAATGAACAAAAACCTGCTTAGACAGCGAAGGGAGACACACAACAGGGACACACAACAGGGAAGAACTGCTGTGATGGTCCCGGAGCCTCTGTGTGAGATTGTTGTATACATGCTCGTAATATTCAGCAGGATATTTTACCTCTGGCTCATTTTTATTGTGAATAAATGGACTGCTAGTCTCCACCTGTGGCTCCTCATTAACCTCTCAGGTGTGAAGTGCAGTGAAAGCTTCTCTTCTTCTTCTTCTGCTTTCATTTAGTTTCATTTTGTCAAAGTCAAGCTGCAGGTTTTCATTAGACAAGCTTAAATTTCACTAATAATTTCAGCCTTCGTCTGAAAGCAAAAACACGCAGCCACAAGCTGTGTGTGTGTGTGTGTGTGTGTGTGTGTGTCTGAATGAACTGAGAGGAAGCTGCAGACGTCTCCTCGGCTCTGAGGGGAAGTTGAGCCACTGGAGCAGAAATTGCTCCTTTCGTTTCTTCTTTTGCGTTTCATCAGTTCTGCCGAACGTTTTTGCTCGTTATCGTTGCGACAGAGTCAAAGTGGTGAAACTGAGGGTGGAGCAGAGAGGACACAAATTCCTCCTGCAGGGATTTGAAACTCGTGTTTATTGTTGTAGACAAACAGTGATGTTGGAATCCTCGATATCACATCGATTTCAAGCGTTCTTCTCTGAGCATGTCGGCATATCTTCTGACCAATCAGCTTTGGCGGTTTGAGCGCCGAGCAGAGACACAGGACGTGGTTGGAGGGGAGGGGTGAAGCAGACAGGAAGAAGCTTTATAAAGGAGAAGACCTTATAAGGTGAAACAAACACTCACGGAAATGTGACCAAACAGAAGTTACGCAACCCCCAAACCTCCGTCATTAAAACACAAAACAAAGAGTCAGACGTTTCACATCCACCCCCCCAAAAAGAGGCTTCAACAGACGCGAGACCACGAGTTCTGGATCTGAAGCTCTGAAGAACGAATCGGGATCCTCCACAGGCTGAGACAGAACAAAGACTCAGTCTGGTTTTTAATCACATTTAAACTCAGATCCAAGTTTCAAGGGCACACACAATAAAACCTGAAGCTTGAGTTTAAGGTTTCTGTGCTTAATCAGCATCCACACTGTGATAAACACACATAGTGTTTCATGTCAGGGATATAGAGGGGGCCTGGAGGTCCATGGAGGAGGTCCAGGTCCACCTGAAAGGTCACTGTGCCCTCTGCCATTCAAATGTTGTCACACAGTTTGTTTAAAGGTCAAAGTCCCACATCACTGAAGAGTTCATGTAGAAACAGCCAGGATCAGGTTTAGGCTTAATTGTAAGTTAATAGCAGCTCAGAGATTCTGCAGCAGGTCCTAAACAGTTATTGTAGGGAAAGACTCTACAATAAACACAGAGAAAACCCAACCGTCAAAACGACCCCCTATGAGCAGCACTTGGTGACAGTGGGAAGGAAAAACTCACTTTTAACAGGAAGAAACCTGCAGCAGAACCAGGCTCAGGGAGGGGCAGCCATCTGCTGTGACTGGTTGTTGGTGAGGGGAGAGAGAGAGGACAAAAGACACACTGTGGAAGACAGACAGAGATTAATAATAATGATTAAATGCAGAGTGGGGTATAAACAGTGCATTATGGGAACCCCCCCAGCAGCCAAAATATTCGGTTGTTGGATGTGGTAACCCACACGATTCCTTACATCGCCCCCAGCTCCAGAGCCTCTTCAAAGTGCTAAAATTCATCACAGCGCACCCCTGCAGCTCCTCTGGTGATCGGGGTGACACTCTCTGGGAAATGGACCTACATCAGTGGGGAAAGTCCTCCGTGTTTCCACTATGCACTTCAAGGATGAGTGCTACAGCAACCTCCGCAAGTATAAAAAGGGATTTGCCGAACAACTTTATCTGATTAAGGGGTCAGTTCCTTCTCTCTACAGAAACCACGGACACAGCAAAGTGGTAAGCTCCAAATAAAGCTAAAATGGTAACAGACTTTATTTTAGACATAAATTTTGTGTGTTGATATGATGTCCTGGCCATTGTTGTAGCATTGTGCCTTCTGTTAGCGCTGTGTGCTAGCTCTTAGGTCCTTGAGGATATAACTGTACTGCATGTTTTGAATAACATTATTTGGATTTGCCGTTTTTGCCTTGGGATTCAGTGACGTTCTTGACGCTAGCTAGCTCCTCTGTCAAGGCTTTGTTTACTTCATTCATATTGTGAATAAAAGTTTCTCTGCCGGTAGCTAATCGCTAATCGCTGCTATCGAACGAGGTGGAGTTGCCGCGACCTGGCGAGGCGTGAAATGTCTCATTCACATTTACAGCGACCGCACCAAACGGCTGATCTGAGACGGGTGTAAGAACAGGGGTCAATGTTTAACGCTTCTCTTCCAGTCTGCCACTAGATTGCATTTTAGTACATACAAGGAAACGATTCAGAGCTCTGTTTTTATCAAGAGATGCTGGTTCTGAATCAACATCATTCCAAACAGATGCAAACAAAATCTATTAAACATTTTATTTTAACTACATTTTAAGAGACAACTGAGGCCTGAAACACAAAGAAGTATCCTAAAATAACAGTCAGGCACTATTAAGTTTTTAATCGTTTAAAACAGGAATTGGTCACATTCAGTGGTTATGACTTCCCCGAGTTTAGAGCCTTCGTGAATTGTTCTTCTGTGAAGGACAGCAGCTTGGCAGCTTCAAAATGTATCTGCACCAACACACACAAAAAACCCTTGATATTAAAAACTGTAAGCACATCATCCACTAACAGAGTAACGTGAGGGCTCTTACCTTTTGCCTTTTGAGAATGTCTATCAGTTTCATTTGTTTCTTGAAGCCCATAATGAGTTGGACTTTCTGTTTTTTGAGCATTGTGTTTTCAGCCAGCAGATTTTCACAGTAACCCTGTGGAGCCATTTGATCACATTATTTATGTTTTCATGAATCACGTGAATTTATACCCCACTCTGCATTTAATCATTAGTTATTATTAATCACTGTCTCTCGCTCTCCCTTCAGCCCCAACCGGTCTCAGCAGATGACTGCCCCTCCCTGAGCCTGGTTCTGCTGGAGGTTTCTTCCTGTTAAAAGGGAGTTTTTCCGTCCCACTGTCACCAAGTGCTGCTCATAGGGGGTCGGTTTGACGGTTGGGTTTTTATATATACATATATATATATATTTATGTGTGTGTTAGGGCCGGGACTTTAACGCGTTAATTTCAATTAATTAATTACAAAGATTTTAAAGCGTTAAAATTTTTAACGCAATTAATCACATTTTTTTTAAAGTTCAGAGCCGAAACCTTTGTGTTCCCGTGTTTACAGCACGCCTGTAAATCTGACTCACAAGCGACAACAACGCATCCGCAAACAACAACGATGTGCGATGAAGCCGCTTCTCTTGGTCCACTGACGGAAAACTTTAGCTTTAAAAAACGTTCTGATGGGACTTTGGAAAAGATTGCTGTTGTATACAGTAGTTGAAGCTACAAATGTGGGAGGAAACCGGAGTACCCGGAGCACTATGGTTAGCACTGCTGCCTCACAGTTAGAATAACATCTAAAAGGGTTCGATTCCACCTTGGCCTGGGCCTCTCTCTGTGTGGAGTTTGCGTGGGTTTCCTCACACGTGTTCAAAGACATGGGGTTAATGTCGTAAATAAATATAATGGTGTTATTATTATTGTCTAGTGTGCTGTTTACATTTATTTTTTTATTTTTCAAATACGTTAAACAATCAGGGGTTCCTGAAATACTTGAAATCTGAATATAATAGCAATCTGTTGTTTTAATAACAAAAAAAACATTTCAAAAAGTAAATAAACATGTTTGTTGTTAAGCATAAATTTTATTAGAAAAACTATTTTTTAATTATCAAAAATTTAAACACTTTCAATTTGTTGATAATTTGTTGATAATTTGTTGATAACTTGTTTGCGATTAATTTGCGATTAATTGCAATTAATTAATTACAGACCCTGTAATTAACTCGATTAAAAATTTTAATTGAGTCCTGGACCAATATATATATATTTCTCTACATTCTCTTCATCTGAAAATGTAACAGGTATAAATTTTATTAAATATTATTCAGCAGGTATTTCTGATCAAATAAGCAGCTAGCACAGCAGGCTAGCTGTGCTAGAAAGGCTTCAACAGCACAAACATGGTCCAGAGATCCAGTTCAGGCACTCCAGTAAGATGAGGTGAAGTCTAGCAGGCAGCTAGCAGCTACAGCCGCCTGTGTCACCATCTACCTGTCAGTCACAGAGGCCACGCCCCTAATAATACAAACTTTAAGCCTTAATCCAATTTAAAGAGGTGAGTTATACAAACACCCCCCCCCCCCCCACAACC
>VUQJ01039641.1:2990-20941 GCA_015108635.1 Andinoacara biseriatus | reverse complement strand
GGGAAGGAGTGGTTTACGACAGACAGATGAGTGGATGGAGGCCAAGAATAAAGTGGCTGCATAGTCGTTTTATATTGTACTTCCCTCTTTAATACATTTAATACAGTAGATTAAGACATTTAGCAATGATGACCCTCTCTTCTGTCGGCCCATCCAAGGTAGCAGCACAATGTACAAATTCCCAAACAAAACAACCCTCTAGTGGCCTATACAAAAAAACTCTCAAAAAATAACACACAAACACACATGCGTGCAAATCCTTCGCCACATTCCTTATGATGATACTAGCTGTCGCACTCTCTCTCTCTGCACGTCTCTTTTTTGGATCGTTGTTGCTGAGAAAATGTTGGGAATGTGGGAAAAACTGGGAGTTCATTGAAGAAACACACCCTAAAACACATCGTGCATTGGCGTTGCGTTACAGCACTTACCTCACTCATTTTCTGAACATTTTGAAAGAAAATGAAGAAGCAAACCTCCTTGGACAGGTTTTCATTGAAAAGTCTTGCAAGAGAAAGTGAGGAAAGTGTGCCGAAAAAGTCAGTGAAGAAGAAGGGTGAGAGGCAGGGTGCATCTTGTACAGGTTGCCAGCCTGTCGCAGGGCTAATGCAAAGACAGACAACCATTCACCTATGAGCAATTTAGAATCCCCAATTAACCAGCCCCCATGTGTTTGGACTGTGGGAGGAAACCGGAGTACCTGGAGAAAACTCAGACACGCAGAGAACGTGCAAATTCCACACCAAGGTGGAATCGAACCCACGCCTTCTTGGAGGAGGGCAACAGTGCTCACCACCACGCCACCGTGGAGGCAAATGAGCTTCCTCCAAAGGGTGTCTGCCTGGGCTTAGCCTTGGAGATGGAAAGAGGAGCTCGGTCATTTGGGTGGGGCCTCAGAGTAGAGCCCCTACTCATTCACATTGAAAGGAGCCAGATGGTTCAAGCAGCTGCCTCCTGGATACATGTTAGGTGAGGCATGTCCAACTGGGATGAAGCCCCAGGCTAGACCCAGATGGAGAGATCATGTGTCTTGGCTTAGTTGGGAATACCTCAGTGTCCTCCCCAGAAGAGCTGGAGAAAGTGGATGGAACAGAGAGGTCTGAGCATCTTTGCTTAGACTGCTGCCCCTTTCACCTGAACCTGGATACACAGCAGAAAATGGATGGGTGGATAGAACAGGAAATTATCCAGGCTTCGCTCGTTGGCTAGTCACAAGTCATTAACTGCTGAGTGTGCTGGGGTTCACATTCAGATCTGCCTCATGCTCATCACGTCTGGTTTCAAAAGACTAAGAGTGAAAATGCTCAGCTTGAGGCTTCATAACAGGACTTCACTGTCCATCACCCTTTGTCTGTTTTCAGTCTTAAATATCTGCAAATATCATTAAGGGCATTCCTTTCCCATCAGGTTGGGGGGGGAGTCATGTTGAGGACACTAGAAGAATGCATACATGCCATAAAATGTTTGTGCTTTAAATTACTGAGACCGTTAATTTGTAAGAGTGGGAGAAGCTGTTCAGTAAACAGGAATTGCTCATGCAGGCTGTGTTTGCGTCTGAATTTGGGCTTCCCAATTGGGGATTTTAGGTAGGGGGGGGGGTCAGTTTGTTAGACGTCATAATATTCAAGGTTCCCACTGGTGAAAAAGTCTGTTTTGCTTAAACTAAGCATCAGGATGTGATACTATCATTTAAGAAGTTATCAGATATTAAGTAAAACAATTTTTTTATACAGACGTTTCTCTATACACATGTTGGGCTGTAGTTTAAAGCCCTCTGGGGAAAAGTTCATATATTTTATTTTTATCCTCTAGATGTCACTATAGGATCTCCGTTAATAATCCTGCTGCTTCTGGTTGCCAGCGAGTTTTAAAGGTCCGCATCCAGAAGGAAAAAAACCCCGTGCAGGTCACAGAATGGTTTGAGGATTTCAACCTATTTGAACTTCAGATTTCAGAATGACCTTTTAGGCAGCTGCCGTGATGGTGGAAAGATCGATGTTCATCCAGCACTTTACAAAGAACCTTTTTATATTAGTTTTCCTTAAATTTGTCATATCTTTATGGGAGAGAGTATTTGTTTTCTCTCTAAGGAAGGAGGTAATGGATTTTAAATTGAAACTATGATTGCAAAATCTTGTCTCCAAATGCGTCCCTCGCTGTGTATGTGTACACACACACACACACACACACACACAGAGTAGTTCCCATTTATAACATCTGCACGCTAACAACCCTTCAATGACCTTTGGGTGGGGGGTCCTCGGACCACAATTTGAGAATCACTGGCGTAGAAAATCCACTTGCAGTCACTGAAGAAGCTAACCGCTAACTCCCCTAACCACTAATTACAAGGGAGATTATGGAAACCCCAGCAGTCCAGCAGACCTGATACTGATACGGGGATTATGTTGTTGTATCAAATGTTTGGCTCAGAGCGCATGCACGCAACCACTCAGTCAGAAGCTTCATAACTAGTTGTGTGTGTGTGTGTGTTTGTGTGTGACTGAATGTGCAAGAACAAATTAGGAAATGAGTGGAAGAACTTCTTTCCTCCTCTGTCCCTCCTTCACCCTTTTCTTCTTGCCCTGCTTCCATTTTTTCTGTCACTCCATCTCTTTCTCCCTCAGACAGTGTGTCTCTCTGGTGTGCTCTGTTCCAAATTAGCTCCAACTCTCTGTACCCGGCCGTCGTTACAACTCCCTCAACCAAGGATGTGAAAATAAATAGATCTGGGGGGAAAGAAGAGGTGGAGGAGATTGAGGAGTGCAAATGGCTTACAATGGAGCTATTGTCTGCTGCCACATGCCCATGCAGGAGGAGGAGAAAGACAGAGGGAGGAAGAGGGACGAAGAAGAGGGAGGATCAAAGGATGGAGTAGAAGATGGGTAAAGAAGAATAAAGTAAGGGGGGGGGGCACTGACAACTGATGGTGGGAGAGAGAGAGAAAAGGTTTAGATGTACAAGTAGAGGAAAACAGGGAATGGGGGATCATGATGGATGAAGGGGAGGAAAAAAGGTGTGGATGCTCGAAGATGAAGAGGTAAGAGAAATGTGGATGTGTGGAAGTACAGCAGGAGGATGCTGAAAACCAAAAAGAGGGCAACCAGGTGAAAGGATGAGAAGGTGAGGAATGGTGAAAGATAAAATGGATATAGTTTTACGTAAAGCACGTCTTCAGTGAAGCCAGTTAGCCGAAGCCTGGAGTTCTTCAACTCTTTCAAGAAAAAAGGAATATAAGAGACGGGCTATTTCAAATGTTGAACCTGCATATACTGTCAAAACGCCCAAAATATCAAGAGTGTCGTTCAGTGGAATCACTGTTTTACACCAATGGCTTCATCAGCTGTGTCCATGAGTCACGGTGTCCTGAATGTCTACAACACAGAAGCATAACATTAGCTTATAACCAGCTGCTGCTGTTTAGCCGACTTGTTGTCAGCTGTCTAGAGACGAGAGAGTCACATGTCCAATCTGCTGACAATAAGTAATGGCAGCAACATTGTATATAGCGCCAAATCACAACAATCACCTCAAGGTGCTTTATATTGTAGGTAAAGACAATAATTACAGGGAAAACCCAACAATCAAACGACTCCCTATGATCAAGCACTGTGCAACAGTGGGAAGGAAAAACCCCTTTTAACAGGAAGAAACCTTTGGGAGAACCAGGCTCTGGGAAGGGCAGCCATCTGCTGCGAGTGGTTGTGTGTGAGGGGAGGGAGACAGGACAAAAGATATCCTGTGGACGAGAGCTAGAGAATAAAAATGATTAATGATTAAATGTGGAGTGGTGTTTAAACATAGGGAGAGTGAAAAGAGGTGAATGAAGAAGAAACACCAGCAGCCTAGCCCTATTGCAGCATAACTAAAAGAGGGTTCAGGGTCATCTGATCCAGTCCTAACTATAAGCTTTATCAAAAAGGAGATTTGTAAGCCTAATCTTAAAAACCAAGAGGGTGTCTATCTCCCAAATCCAGACTGGGAGCTCGTACCACAGAGGCTGAAGGCTCTGCCTCCCTTCTACTTTTAAATACCTTAGGAATCACAAGTAAGCCAGCAGTCTGAGAGTGAAGTATACTCTATTGGAGTGATGCAGTGCTATGACGTTTTTAAGAAGACTCCCCATTGACACGAACAAATTGGAATCTATTAGATAGGTATGATTCAAACCACTGCAGTGCGGTACCTTTAATACCTACGGCATGCTCTAATCTCTGTAATAAAATATAATGGTCAACAGTATCGAATGCTGCACTGAGGTCTAGCAGAACAAGCACAAAGAGGAGTCCACTGTCGGAGGCCATAAGAAGATCATTTGTAACCTTCACTAATGCTGTTTCTGTACTGTGAATTCTGAAACCTGACTAAAACTCTTCAAATAAACTGTTCCTCTGCAGATGATCAGTTCTGTTTTACAACTACTCTTTCAAGGATTTTTGAGAGAAATGGAAGGTTGGAGATTGGCCTATAATTAGCTAAGACAGTTGGGTGATGGCTTTTTAAGTAATGTCTAATTACTGCCATCGTAAATGCCTGTGGTACATAGCCCATTAATAGAGATTAATTGATCATATTTAATATGAAAGCATAAACTTTGAGTGGGACTTCTTCGAGCAGTCTTGTACAAATGGGGTATAATAGACACATTTATGGTTTGGAAAAAATAACTATTGAGGTTAACTCAAAGCTCAATCAGAGAGAGTCTAAGTAAATATCAGTAGTTCTGAAAGTAGATGAACATAACAATGTGTCTGTGAGATGTTATGACAATTTTTCTCTAATTGTTAAAAATGCATTCGTGAAGAAATGAATAAAGTCATTGCTAGTTAGTTTACAGCAGGGCTGCTCAAGTCCAGGCCTCGAGAGCCCCTGTCCTGCAGGTTTTAGATGTCTCTGCTGCAACACACCTGACTCAAATAGCCAAAAGTCAATAGCAAGTTTTCCAGAGTCCTGCTAATGACTTCTCTATTTGACTCAGGTGTGTTGCAGCAGAGACACATCTAAAACCTGCAGGACAGGGGCTCTCGAGGCCTGGACTTGAGCAGCCCTGATCTAGTGCTTCACTGTAGGAAACGCTGGTCAAGTTCCTGTTGTGGCAGTCCTTCCAGTAATCCCTCTAATCTGGAGATCTGCTGTAAAGTGTAAAGTATGTACGAACATACCTTTAATATACGGTAGTTTATGTACATGTACTGCAGGCGGCGGTGAGATAATGGTAAATAATATCGTTGGAGTAGCTTTGCTGGACAGTGTGGTGTACACTTAAACAACTGTCCACTAGTTTTTTCTCAAGCGTAGTTTTCCTATGAACCTCAGGAATGGATCGAATGATCCTTGAAGATTTCATTATCCTAATATAAAATCACTTCAAGGCGACTACACATCCCTTCTGAACTATCTGTCAGTCACTACTCTTTCCATGCTACCACCAGTGTTACAAGGTCAGCTTGTTTGCTCTGGAGATGATAGGCACCCTGATGACACAGAAGGCAACACAGGGCAGCATTTAGGATTTTAAGAGGAATCCTGGAAAGATAAGATGTATCTTATCTTTCCAGCAGGCAGCAGTAGCCCTGCACTGTGGCTGTTCAACTGGTCCCAGGTGTTTGTCATTCCTTGCAGCTCACCATCCCTTCCCGCTCAGAGTTAACCTTCTGTCTTTCACTAAATTTCTTCTCCTTTGAAAATCACCTCTCAGAGCCTACCTATGCCTCTTCAAAAGAGGAATAAAAAAAAACCCCAAAAAAACACTGTATCACTTGATCCTTTCTTTTCTTTCCTTTAACTGTTTTTCTTTCCCTTTGGCCACATGATTGCTGAGCTCTTCTGGCTGTGATGATGTGTGCCCTTATTTGTTGTCATCTTTATTCCTGGACTAAATGTGGCCTGTCAGGTTGGATCAAGCTGCTTGGAGCGCTGTGTGGCACTAGGGAGAATTAATGGCCCAGTAGCCATTATCTGGCTGTACAAAGACAAGTCACATACCCTTTCTCTCACTTTGCATCTCTTTCTCAAACACATTTGGACGGACGGACAGACACACACACACACACACACACCGCTGAGTTACATAAATGCACTGCCATGCCATACAACACGGGGGTAGAAAATAGGCTGGCTGCTGGTAATAGTGTCAAAAAAAATGTCCCTGGTCTGTGTTTGACACATCTCATGTCTAACCACTTGCCTAGTTCATACTGAGACTGATTACTTGCCTGACTGATGCCAGCTCCTTAACAACACTTTCTTGCTTCTCTATATCATTCGCTAACAGTGACCGACTGTGCCGTCTGCAGTACAGCAGATATAACATCAAGGCTCTACACTACATCGTGCTGTCTCTGCTCCCCCAGGGATGCAGGCGATACAGAGGCTGGCGTGGACAATCTGCAGAAAGTGTGAGAGTTGGTGACAGACAGACAAAAAAGAACACAGTAAGAAGGACAACCTCTAAAAACACTGCAGCACAGCACTTCAGCACTGCCCCAGGACAACAGGCAATATTCCAGAGAAGAGATAGAAATATAACAGGAAAGCTGGACGAACACTTGAAGATATCTGCCAGGGTATAAGCTCTCAAGTTGCTGAGCCCATCCTTTTAGGAGACTTGAGAGTCCTGCAAATTTAGGAGGAATTTTACCCAGCCAAATCTGTGTAGGACATGGTTGCAGGGAAAGAAACTCTTGTGTATCCTTTGATGCTAAACTCCTGTTAAAGGGAGGTCTATTTTCACTCCTACTATTACTGTCTGCAAACAGTGACATGGTTGTGCTGTTTTGTCAGCATGTACATTATCACATCTGTGTGCAGCAAAGCAGACAAGAATAGCAAAATCTGTGGAACGAGGACTCAGGGCAAAGGTCTGATTTCAGTGTGAGGACATCTGCTACCAGCTTCGCCCAGCAATTGAGGTTAAAGCTCCCTCAAGATAATCTGATAAAATGTGACAAACTACTTAACCATTTTACAATCCAACACCATTTGGCTACTTACTAAAAACTCTGCTTGGTTTGTCACCTGCCATCAAACTGTTCCTCATTATTGTTATTTATTATTATATTATTGTTCTTTATCTTTATGTGAAGTGTATTTTTTTTTAAACGTATCTGTAACAGCAGTAATTCTTAGCAGTTTGAAAGATTTTCTCTCAGTTACATTTGTGGAGTAAAAACATGCCATTAATTTCTGTCTCATTAATTTATCACCTTTGCTGCAGCTAAACACACTAAAAGTACCTTTAGACACTACTGCTAAAACTGGGTTTAAAAATTGTTTTACAGTCAATTAACTCTGAAAAATTTATTATAAACATATTTGGAAAGACTCACTAGTCCTGGGAACATTACGATCCATACAGCTATCGATTTACTGCTGCTTATCTAGGTCTGAATCACACCTCTTCTCCAGACCACTTCCTTCAGCACTTATGGAGGGATATCAAAGTTGTTCTTTGGCCAGTTGAGAGACATCATCTCTCCAACGTGCCCTGGTCTGCCCCAGGCTCTCTGCCAGCTGCACATGTTCTAAACACCTCACGTAGGAGGCATCCTCGTGGCATTAAAGTCATGTGCACAAACCACAACTTCAACCACAACTTCTTTTGATGGAGAGAAACGGTAAATATACTCTGAACCCATCTCAAATGACCAAGCTCCTCCACCTGAGCCCCGACACCCTTCAAAGGAAGCTCATTTCCACTGCTTGTATTCACATCTTATTCTGTCACTGCCCACAGCTTGCAGGCATAGATGAGTGTAGATCAGCCAGTAAACTGTCAGTGTTAGTTTTACACTCTTCCCCACGTGCACCGGTACACTGTTTCCATCACTGCAAACACTGTGCCAATCCACCCATCAATCTCATGCCATGCCAACCTCCAATCTGCCCCAACTCTGGGAACATTATGATTTATTTATTTTACAATTGTCTCTAAAATAAATCTCCTCCTATAAGACTCATCCCAATTATATTTGAGCCAATACATTATGCTTTGTCTCCCGAGAGTTCTTGACATAGTTTTTCTTTTCACTTGATGCATGCTATGCAAAAATGCTTAGAAGTCTCATAATGATCAGCAAACCCTTTTTAAGAATCTGTTTTTTCCCACATTCCCTGTAGAATGTGTGAAGTGCAGAAGGCTTCTTTGGGTTTAAACAATATCTGGCATAGCACAACTTTGAGAGTATAAACACAAACCGATGTCAGTGAAGTTATAAAGGTTAAAAAGAAACCGATAACCACAACTTATTACCACCTTTACACTTAAATCCAAATAGATACTTGCTTTCTATTTTCAATGAAGCCTCTGGCAAATGTATTCTTTATGTCCCTGACACTTTAGGCAGACCAAATAAAATATTAAGTCAGTCAGGAACCGGAATCTTAGGTGCTCAAAAGCTTTCAGCCTTTTTCCACAGGATCATTATTTTCACACCCTCCATTCATAATTCATATCAACTTTGTGACAATCAGAGGTTTCACTGAACTTCTATATTGCTTTGAAAACCCAAAGAAGGGTTTCATTTTACTCCAGCCTAAACTGGATTTAAAAATGCACTAAGTGTTTGAACACTTGGTATCCTGCAGTGGTCATATGCCTTGTGAAGAACTGTCTGAGTGGGAGACAATCTTGGATGATTAGCAGAGACAAACTTCAGACTAACCACTTTTTATACTACAGATAATTTCTTGTGTAAAACAGAGAAACTAGGAAACACTTCTGATAATGCTGTTTATTGTTTATGAATTATTGTTTGCACTGCAGCCTGTTAGATGCTCAGAGTCACGGCTTCTTCTATTTGGAGCCCCAACCGTCCAAGTAAAACGTGGGTGTTGACTTGCATGCTTTGGAAACACTCTGAACCAAAGCTGAACATAATAAAGTTCTGTGTGAATGCGATGCAACTCTTCAACAACAAACACAGCTCCAAATGCCAGCTGTCACTTAAGTGTCAGACATTAAAGTCTTCTATAAACCATCAACACTATTTCCTACCAGCACCAAAAAAAGATTATTTTGAATAGGAATCATTTGGAGCGAACATCCAATGGTGGCACTGCATGTTAGGGCACTGGCTTTAGCCTCAAGCATAGTTGCCAGATAGTTGCCTCCTGAGGCCAAAAGGCCAAAACCACCCACAGGTACTTCACAGCTGTAGTGGGTATTCTAGTTCTTATGCCATCAACATGCCATCATCATAGCTGTTTAGGAGACAGTACAGGAATTATACCTCCTACGTGAGCATAATCAGAGCCTTCTATAAATTCAGCATCTGTTGGATCATTGTTCTGTTTTGCTGACATGGGGCCAAACTAGCTGAGGTGTTGACCTTTTGTCACAGAACCCTGATTTTTAATGTAACCATAGCATTTCCCATAGAGTTAGAGCTCTATTTGAGGCAGCAGAGTGGTCGGGGTCTAACAATATAAATTTTAAAGTTAAGTAACCGAATAAGTCTAAGTAGAGCTCCACAGAGTCTAAACTACAACTCGATTACTGTAGTGGCAGATAAACCTGCTCTTTATGAACTGCAGATTCTGGTTAGAGTGGGATTCTCGCTCACAGCAGATCTCTATAACAGAAGAAGGACTACCATCACCAGCTGCAGTCTAAGAAAGAAGGGTTGGAGTATGTCAGTGGAACAATATCCTCTCTGGAGAAGCAGGTGAATCATATCAAGAACTGCTACAATGGTAAACTGGTCACTGGGCCAGCTGGTACGGAAATCATGAAATGATGGGAAGAGCCAGGACTAGATGGTTAGCAGTGACTGAACTTTCAAAATAAAAAGTATGAGGCTTTCAACTAGTAAAACAATCACAGATGAAGTCTCTCTCAGATGGATGAAAAATAACAATCAACAGTTCAGCAGTGAACTGCCAAATATACTTGGCCACCCATTAATATATCTCTGTGGCTCATCCAAGTAAATATGTGATAGCAACATTGAGCCCATTGAAAATGCAAAGTTCAACAAACTACAAGGAGAGCTTCATGTGATATCAAAAGCGTTTTCTAACTGCATTTTTCAGTGCGCACTACATGCACAATTAATTTCTAACAAAGGGAGCAGAGAGTGCTATATTACCACCCAAAATATACAGGAAAAACAAACAAAAACAAAAATGGAACCAAATGTCAATTTCAAGTTTTCAAATTTCAAAAAAATCTAAACAAAAAGTCAGTTGTTGACTTCAGACTTTCATGTAGAAAGAAAATTAAAAAAAAAACAGCCCCAACAGATCGGCTGTGCCTCTTTTGGTATTGAGGTCACTGTGCCACAAATGATGCCTTTCATTTATCTGACACATGGGACTGATGATTTGAGGCACATTTAAATCAGCTCCACCACCAGTCTCTTAAGTTATGATCACCTGCAGAAGCCTCTTATGGTAAAAAATCTCTCTGCAGAGACATTTGTGCACCTTTGAAGTGTTATGATTTTAGGCTTACCCTTATGCATAATCTGCTTTCTCACAAACTGAACCCCATACTGTATGGCACTGGAGCTGCTGCTGTAAAAAACCATGCAAGTCACTGCTGTTCAGCAGTTAGGGGATGTGAAAATGCATGAATATCAGGTATGTCCCCTGTTTAAAATGTAGAGGTGTTCACAGAAAGGAATTCAACCTCATCTGCTGAACAGGCCAGAGGTATAATGAAAAGTTGCAGCGATTGGCTTTGAATTATTCCCAAAGACAAGAGCAGAAATGCAGATCAAAGTTGCAGTATAATGAGGAGAGATCCAGGTCTGTAACACGAGACCCTGCTGAATGTCTCCACTCACTCCTGACGTGACAGAAGGCAGAGAAACAAAGGAAGGTGACACACGAAGTCAAATCGCATATGGTGATGTAATCAACAAGATCACAACTGGATCACTTTATTGGTAAATATAAATTACTGAACGAACACAAGTATGGTTTTAGGGAAACTGAAGGCACTGCTTAGGCATTAGTGGAGACGGTTGAAGAAATTCCCCAATACTGATCAACAGAAACTTTTATTACAATAGCTTACAGTGAATTATTGAGAAAATCAGAAAGGTAAGAGACCAGAGGAATAGCACATACCTGGATAAAAAGCTGTTTGGAAATTGACAATAATATGTTGAAATTAATGAATCAGTTTCAGTTTTTAGAAAGGCTACATCAGAGTTCTAGCCAGAAAAAAATTCACAGCTGCTATTATCGGAGTTGGGTGGGTGGGTGGGGTGGAGGGGGTACCGAAAGGACTGGGACCGGGGGGGGTCGTCTAAGATGGTCTACAAAGAGGCATTTTTTTGGTTTGTCTGCTTGTTTTTGCAGGTTTCTAGCCAGCAGCTGATGGCCCAGCGCTGTGCAATGCTGAGGTCATCTAGCACAGGGCTGAGAATTTCACTGGTTCACTATCAGAACTCTTCTATCAGTGCAATTAGCAAGTGGGCGCGCCCCCCGCCCCGTCGCCAATACCAGACTCAGATTTTTTTTTTTTCTCTCGCTGATCACTGCACTTTAGTATTATTTCACAGCAATTTGCAATCTACCACCAGACGCGGCCAGCTTCGTTCACAATGTGCACGCACGATCTCGCAACGGTCCTGTTCACGCTTGATTTTGTGGAAGTGATAAAACGATAAAACACCTGGATTGTAATGTTTTTGTTGTGTACGCTTTTTACGTGATTTCTGCAAACCCATTAGTGGAAAGAAATGGCTCTCTGGTACACGTTGAATGCATGATATGTAAGTGTAACTCTTCTGGTTGATATGCAATAAATAATCTAATAATCTATCTAATAAGGTCTGAATTAGAGTTCTGCATTGGCCCTACGTACTTAACCGGAAATCCCTTCTCAACCCTACGCTGTAACATACAATGTAATCTGACGTGCACCTCTCAAGAAATATAGCTACACATCCACAAGGATTGTGATTACTGTGTAGGCTCCGGATTGCTAAATGCAAAATACATGGTATTTGCTATTTCAATTTTTTTTGTATTTTTGTATTTAGTATTGGAGGTAAATGGATTTTGAATTTTGTGAGTAAATAATGAAACACTGTTTTTCAAAAGAAAATAGACAAAGGGATAGTTTACAGGCTGGGCATATGAAAGCATTGTTGCTGCATTAATGAACACTAATGACTCAATACGTGATACATAGACAAACAGGAATTTTATATATACTGTTTAGACTGTCCATGTAATGAGTTAATAATAATATAAGCTAACATTATCTTACAATCAATCAAAACAAAATTAAAAGCATTGCAAAAATAAAGCTGTTATACTGAAAAAGCTATAATACGTTATTTTATATAATTTTAGAGGATGAAGCCCTACAATTGGATGGCAAGGAATTTAAAACGGATCATATCAGTGTTAGAACAATCTGATTAAACTGTTCAAACTGATGTCTGAGTCAGAACATGCAAGAAAAATATTGCAAAGTCCAGGAAAGTGAAATAGCATATTGTCTGTTAGTTTATCATCCATAAATGCCACACAAGCTGCATTGTGGTATTTTTATTTTCATGGCTATGGTGTCATTACTGTGAACACCTCTACTCAACCAATATAAAGCCAACAGGAAGCCAGTTTTCATTTGCTCAGTGCTCAGTTACACTGCAGCACACCAAAGAAACATGATCGGAATTATAGTTTTGACAGTACTTATTATTATCAATCAGCTGATAAATTAATATGACAAAGAGGTATAAGTGGGATTAATGCTCCCTTTCTCAAAGTAAAATACAGCTATAGATGCATTCGAATGATGTTTGCATTAGATAATCATTGACTGGAGTCAAGTGCTGCTGATTCTTATAATTACAGCTCAAAAATACCTTGCTTGTATTACATGGTTTAAGAATGTGGTGGTTTATATGCCACTGGCTCTTCCCTTGAGCTGGTCAGTGCAAATCTACAGTTTTCTTTTGATACATGTCAGAAATCTCTTACAACACATAAACTTGTTTTAAACTCTGAAAAAACTAAGTCCATAATATTTACAATGTCACCAAAAATTCCCCATTCACACAGTCATAAATTTTAAATGGCTAATTGTTATAAATACTTAGGACTCTGGCTAAATGTCAGTGTTCACTTAATGAACTGACTGGACTGGATTTTTATATACAAACAAATAAATCTTGTTTCTTCTTAACAATCCACAATTTTGTCTGTCTGTTTGTTTGTTTATATGCAACTTGAGAAATTCTGATTTAAATTCTCCACTGGAGCATTTTAAGAGATTATATTTATTTTTCTGCACCTACTCTTAGACTTGTTTTTCACAATTTGTGATTGTATATAATCATCCATCCATTTTCTTTGTAACACAGGTCTGTCTTGAAAAAGAGATCATGACCTGAATTAGACTATCTGTTTAAACAAATGGTTTTATCATAATATTGAAACGAAATATATGGAAATAATGCATTTATATTTAATGAACTCCAAATTTAATTCTACCTATTAAAAAAAACACGCTTAAAAAACGAAAACAAACGATTTAAAAAAAACTTATTTTAAAATATACACATTAAATATCAATAGGAAAATGTCATAAATAGTAGTTTTAAACAATCAGGAGTAGCTACATGTATGAATGTATTATTCAGGCTAGGTTCCGCCCTACAAACAGACACACATCCATTAAACTATTTTTAACTGTATATGAGCGGGTTGAAGACGTAGCCGCTGGACATGCTCCCCTCTGATATTTACCAACACCTGCAAAGGCGAAGCCCATTGACAGTGAAGCTGGAGGGATTTCATGAACACAAGAATAGCGCTGTGTTCCAAACAAACAAGTAAAAAGCTTTACCTGGGCTGTAACTCTTACCTTAGGTTCCAGTGGGAAAATGTTGCTTTATCTTTGAAAACAGTTAAGAGGTTAGCTCATTTGGGCAGCATCAGCGTCTCAGTATGTTGCCGAGTCGAAAGCAAAGACATGTAGTGGAAACGGGGAGAAAAGAATACCGGCGTACACTGGAGCTGTGAGTAACAAAAAAACACCGGCGTGTTCAGTCATGAAATCTCTCCGAGACCCTGCCGGGGTTTTTTACTCTTGTTAACAAGCTAGCCTAGCTGTCACAAAGGCAGAATGAGAGAGAGTGCAGCTGTCTGGATACCGATTCCACTCTGCTGTCCAGTCTCCACCTACCACCGAGGGAAATCACGCGCACAGATCTCGCGATGACACTCGACCTCTCTTACATGTGCATCTTGTGTTAAATTAATTGACGTGGCTGTGGAAAAAGTATAGAGAGAGCTCACTAAAGGAAAAACAGCAGTGTAAAGATCCTGTTACAAATGACGGAATTTGTTGCAACTGTAATCAGCAAATTAAGAAATCCCTTTCATTCAGGCAAAGTGATAAAATATGGGTAGTTTAAAATTAACTGATTTGTACTTTGACAAGTTACAATATTACTGTAGTTTAATATTATAGCACACACACATATAAATGTGTATGAAACATACTCTCCTTTTGAACAGCAGGAGGATGGGGTTTCCATGCTCACAGCAAGAGTGGTATAAATGTACTGATTCTACTGCACAAATGTCTGGAATTTTGAAAGGATGAAATATTATTCTTCCTAAATAAATTCTCTCATCTGGTGTGATGATGTTGGTCAAGAGTGCTCTTTAAGGAGTTGGTCCAAAATCTTCTACTGGTTAATTAGACTGGCATCTGGTGGCTGTGAGCCCTCTTGCCCTATTGATGGGGTATTGTCACAACAATAGAGTACTTCCATCCTGTGATAGAAATACTTCATCATAGAATAAAGGTGACCACTCAGAACAATTTTATAGTTATTCACAGTGACCCTTCCTTCTGAGTGTACGGGAGGTGAACATGGCCACGTTTTCTGTATTGCTGTCATTGCAGTACATGGACAATGAAAGCAAAAAAGGGAATCAAATTTTTTCTTTTTATGATATGAGATAAAGGCCTTTAAAAACTTGGTATGCTTAGAGAATGTGAACCCGAATTATATGTGACAAGAATCTGAAAGAAAACTGAAGTTCTGTGTAGCTTAGTGAATCAAACATGGTAAGTGCAAATCTGTCCCAATCCCAGAATGAGTCCTTTGGCTGATGTGATCATGACTAGATATTTACTGATAATTTTGCTTAATAACATCTGCCATAGGAAACATCTATCATACGTACTCATTTGGATCTGCAGGTAAACAAACAGTGCACTGGTGTGGGATGAAAAGGCAAACATAAAGCAACACTCCCATCTTGAGTTTGAAGAAAGAAATGCAAGCAACAATATTGTTTCTGTTATTACTGCATCTATGTATAATCTCTGTACGATGCAATTGCAGCTCTGTTTGTAAGTTATAACCAGAGCATAAAAGACAGTTACAATGTCCTTTAACTGTAAAGACCAACAGGTGGTGACAAATGAAAGGATAAAAATACCTTTGTGCATTATTAGGTTATTGGTGCTCAACAATTTTCCAGAATTGCTTTTGTATTCCTTGTTATAGAATGTCCAAATTTCTAGTGAAGTTAAAAGTAACATTCTTCAAAAATGAACTATAACCACAGCATTCAGCATGACGCACTGCAACAATTTGAAGTGATCCTTGCTAGTTTAAACCACGTACCCACAACGACAACGATGACACTCACCGAGTACATAAGCCACAGGAAACATTTTGGTCCATTAGCCTAACAGAATTAGTTGCTCTCCTAATGTATTGTTGGGAAGTATTGCTGCTCTGACCATTAACCTAAGCCTAACCCTAAACTGTCAGTATAAGACATGTATGGCTTGTGGAAGTTAAGCCATTCAACATGACTGTGCTAAATGTGCAATCGTGTTGATTTGCCACTGCCTTTTTTTTTTCAATGTTCCTTTTCCACACATCAGGAGCAGTGACTTTCTGTTAAAGAAACACTGAGCCTGCTTGGCTTCCAAGATCAGACAAGATTGGGCATGGCCAGGGTGGTATGACCATAAGCCACTAATTTAATTTAATTTAATTTAATTTAATTTAATTTAATTTAATTTAATTTAATTTAATTTAATTTAATTTAAACTCTACATTGTAATAGTACAATGAAACTGGAATGCTGTACCACATCGGTGCTAAAACAAAGGCAAGTAGTAATCACAATAAATAATACATATACAGAATAAATGGAAGAATACATTTTCCTCTTCTCCCATCCATCCATCCATCCATTTTCTTCTGCTTATCTGGGGCTGGATTGCAGGGGCAGCAGCCTAAGCAGAAAAGCCCAGACCTCTCTCTCCCCAGCCACTTCCTCTAGTTCATCTGGGCAGACACCGAGGCATTCCCAGGCCAGCCAAGAGCTATAATGTCATGTCTGCCTGCCGACTCTGCAGTGTGCCCTTTTGTTAGTCGCTCTCTTCCCTGTGTGTTGTCTCCTCTCTCTTGTGTTTTCAGTGGGCGGGACCTGTAGGTTTCTGCGCTGCCACTGAAGCACGCCTGTTTGTGATCTGCTCATCTGGTGGCTTCTTAAGCAGAGCAGTGGCCTTCAGTCAACGCTGGATTGTCTTGTAATGCATGTTAGTGGCATTGGCTCAGTTCCCTGTTTAATAAGTTTGTTGGAAGTACCTGTCTGCTCACCCAAGCTGTTTTCTCCACACAGATACCCCTGGTGTTCCCAGAGAGCAAGAAGCAGAGAGAAAGTGAGGAACTAACCCTGGATGTGTTTGTGTTTGTATTTTCCCCTGCCAGCTTCAACGTATGGATTATTTCCCAGTGGAGACTGCCCCGCATCCAGACCCCCTGCCCCATTTTCTTGGACTGTAAATAAACTGTTAAAGCTTTCAGTACGTGTCTGCGTTTTTGGGTCCATTAGCTAGCTGAGCTATGACATATAATATCTCCCGCATGTCCTGGATCTGCCCCAGGGTCTCCTCCCAGTAGATCATGCCCAGAACACTTCACCTAGAGGCAGCCAGGAGGCATCCTAGTCAGATCCCCGAACCACCTCAACTTGCTCTTTTCAATGTGGAGGAGCAGCGACTCTACTCTGAGCCCCTCCCGAATGGCTGCGCTCCTGACCCTATCACTAAGGGAGACACTAGCCACCCTTTGGAGGAAGCTCGTTTCCGCTGCTTGTATCTGCAAACTCGTTCTTTCTGTGAAAAATAGCCCAAGATACTTAAACACCTCCATTTGGGGTAGCAACCCATCCCTGAGCTGCAGTGGGAAGTGCACCCTTTTCCAAATGAGGACCATGGCTTTAGGTGCTACTTCTTGTACTAGCCACTTCACACTTGGCTGTGAACCACTCTAGTGCAAGCTGGAGGCCACTACATTATGAAGCGAAAAGGACCACATCATCTCCAAAAAGCAGAGATGAGATTCTGAGGCCACTAAGTTTGAAGTCTACCTCCACGTGGCTACGCCTAAAAGTGAAATGTCCATTAAAAACTATGAACAGATTTGGTGACAAAGGGCAGCCCTGGCAGAGTCTAGCACCCACATGAAACAAGTTCAACTTATTGCCGGTATGTGGACCAAGCTCTTGCTGTGATTGTACAGGAATTGAATGGCCTGAACAACAGGCCAGACACCCCATACTCCCACAGGATACCCTAAAGGACGTGGTTGAACACCTTCTCCAAGGTAAACTGGATGGGCAAATTGCCACACACATTCAAATACTCTTGAGATAATAAAGAGCTGGTCCAGCATTCCGTGATCAGGATGAAAACTGCATTGTTCCTCTTGGATCCGAGTTTTGACTAATGGATAGACCCTCCTTTCCAGCACCCTGGCATAGACCTTCCCGGGGAGGCTGAGGAGTGTGAACCCCCTGATAGTTGGAGCACACCCCTTCTTAAAAATGGTGACCACCACCCCAGTCTGCCAATCCAGAGGTACTGCCCAAATCTCCATGTGACATTGCAGAGGCTTGTCAACCAAGACAGCCCTACAAAATCCAGAGCCTTCAGGAACTCAGGGTGAATC
>VUQJ01039639.1:0-13640 GCA_015108635.1 Andinoacara biseriatus | reverse complement strand
AGCTGCCACCCTGGCTTCGAACTGTTTGATCTGGTGCCCTATGGCAGGCACTACAGATGCATCAAAGCCAGAACAAACAGACTGAAGAACAGTTTCATCGCCAGAGCAAATCACCACCCTGATCTCTCACTGACACACACACACACACACACACTCGCTCTAACTGTGCAATACCCACATCTCTGTGCAATATTACATTATGCAATACTCATCATCTCCATTATTATGTGTACATTATTTTTACAATGTATATATTTTTATACATTCTCTTATCTGTATTTTTAATACATTTTCTGTATATATTTTTATACATTTTTTTCTGTATATTTTAAATGCACTTTCATTTTCTGTATATATTTTTAGATCATCTTTTATTTAGGAAGTTTGACTTTCTTTGCATGGCACTGATCAGGAGTGGCCCTCCAATCTCATTTTACATCCTGTATAATGACAAAGTCATTCTATTCTATTTTATTTAATTCTTGTCACAACTCAAACAAGACCAAAAGAAGTATTTTTCTCCTCATTTGTCTGCTCAAAGGTCTCATGAGGTCCACTGGAATGGTTGTGACTTGATCAAGCTAATTACTAATATGTTAGTACTGTACAGTGCTAATTGACTGTTGCCTCTGCGATATAAAGTAGCCAGTTCATCTGATGCAGCACTGCACCATTCAGTGTCTTAGACAAATAGCCCTTGCTGGATGTGGGGTTTTTTTGGTGATTAACATTATTAGAGAATGTATATTTCACACTTATAGTTTATTGTTCTGTTGTTGAAAAACAAATAATGGGCTCACTAAGTGCAAACCAGAAGGGATAGCATGTCACTGCAGAATGCTGTGATATCCATGCTGGTTTCTTTTGCCTTAAATTTTAAATTAACCACGAACATTGTCACCAGCAAAACACCACCATACCATTTCATTGCCTCCTCAATGCATCACAGTGGGAAACACACATGTAGAAACCATACATTCACCTTCTGTTCACCTCACAAAGACATGGTGCATATAACCAAAAATACCCAAATATGAAGTTGGACTGAGGAACAGCTGTCCACTGTTCTGTCCATTTCTTCAGTTCCTCTGTTTAAGCTAATTTTCCCTTTTTTTTGTTTGGCCATGAAATAGAAGGAATGCCCTTTGGTCTGATGAGTCCAAATTTAAAATGTGTTTCCTTGCACCATGTCTTTGTAGGGCAGACACAAGGTGAGCAAATGTTTTTTTCATGTGCGTTTCCCACTCATGGTGGAAGCATTATGCATGGCCATTTAAACTGGTCTGCACTTAGTGGGACCATCATCTGTTTTTCAACAGGATAATTATCCTACACCTCCAGGTTCTGTACTGTAAGGGATATTTGTTCAAGAAAAAGAATGTATCTGCTGTGTCAGATAACCTGGTCTCCAAAATCACCATAACCAAACTCAAATGAGATGGACTGGGAGTTGAACTGCAGAATGAAGGAAAAGTGCTTTGCACCTCTGGTAACTCCTTCAAGACTTGGAAAATAATTTTAGGTGGTCATGAAGCTGACTGAGAGAATCCTAGGAGTCATAGTCATAGGCGATCATAGCCATCACGGTCATGGTCCTGGGCCGTTGGCCCAGTGTTTTGTGTTTGTTTTTGGTTTCTGTTTATTTCTAGTTCCTTGTGTTTCAGTGTGTCAAGTCCACGTCTTTGTTCCCCGTCTGGTTTCCTGTTTTATTTTGATAGTCTTTTGGTCCCTGTCTGTCATGTTTAGTTTTGTGCTCCTGTGCCCGACTCCTGCCTTTTGTTCCTGCTGTCTATCCCCGCAATAACCCTTATTTATGTTCACGCCCGTGTCCTACATTGAGGTCCTCATTCCTGCCTGCCACACAGCTGATGCATGACAATAACACAACACACACATATATCCATTTTGATATGTAAATTTAACATGATATCATGAAAGCATTGCACTTCTCCAGAAGAGGGCGCTGTAATTGACGATTCGAATAATGAACCCATTTTCGAAACAACTGGTTCAAGTGACCCCGTGCTTCACAAAAGCTTCATTTTCTCATCACTAACCATTTTTAACTCTGTAAGTTTGACTGCGCTGTGACTCCAAATGTTCCTTCATCTTTGACGTAGTGTTTTTGAAGCTAGTTAACACTTTGTCGCCAGCACAGAGTGCACAACTAACCTTGATATTGTCATCTTTAGCTGACACAAACTCACAATAGTGCCTGTACTTGCAGCTAAAAAACGCAAATCTTTAGCCTTCCTCCATTGTTTACATTTGTATCGCTGTGTTGTTTTTGTCCTCATGCTGAAAACAGGACTGAACTGTCGCATCGGCTTGGATTTATATTTCTGTGGCCATGGAAGTGACTGGAACCCCTGAGTTCAATTATTTGGATGGGTTAGTGAATACTTTTGGCAATATAGTGTATTTACATCTTCAATGACTGAAAGTGTAAAGTGGCTTTACCTTCATGGTCAGCGGATCAACCAGGTTAGAGGCGATGCGCTTTTCGTACGTCGTCAGCTTCAAACATTTACGTTTAGTCTGATCTGTCTGTCCATTTGCCTGAAAGACAAAAACCAAGAAACAATTCAAATAATTACTACAAGAAGGCTGGGTACTTTGACCTGTCATTTGGCCCATGAGCCTGGACAACAGTCAACCATCACTGCCACATCAATGCTTTTTTTCTGTGTTAAATCTACAACAATTCATAATAAATTGCATGCTTCAAACTTTGTTAATCAGGTTGGCATGCCTAATTTAAATATTCTCAACCTAAAGTAGAAACTCCAACAAATTGTTACGTCTGTGGCTGCTTGTTTTGTTTGTTTGTTCTTATAAGTGATACGTTTTAGTGGTGATAAAGATACATTTGCTGTTTGTGTGTAGGTATGCTAATCTGTCTGTGCAGGTGCCTGGATACAGTTGGTGTTGGAACAGTTTTGCCTATGACTCATTGGTGCTGACTGGGGACCACGCCCTATAAAAGATGTTTGTCCTTTTTCTCCACACCTGCATAAAAGCTTGCTATGTAGTTCATACTTTTGATTGAGTTGTTGTTTTTTTTAATTATAATTGTAAATGTGTCATTATCGTTAAAAAAAATGACAGGTAGAATTTTAACAACATGAAAATCTAACATGAGTGTTTATCTGTTGTTTTATGTTCAGGATTCAGAAACCTGTATATGTCTGATATCAGCTGTTATTACAGTCAGTTTTACATCAATTGATCTAAGATTAAACATGTAAGAAGAATTACAATAGATCCACTTTAAGGAGAGAAGATAATACAAAAAATTACATTCTCACCTGTTTGTGAGGCTCTTCCTTCTGGTTTACTGACAGTTTGTAAAAAAAGATACTTAGGAGGCCCACAGCAAGAGCGATATCAAAACCTGACATGATGCTCAGTACCATTGTCACACTCCACAGATTCTGAAACACAAACAGGTTCAGATCAATGTACAAAGTACTATGAAGAAGACGAATACAAAATGCAGGGAGAGAACAGCTCACAGCGTTCCCTTCACCTTCTCCATCAGGGTCATGCAACGCTGTGTGGAATACAAACTTTCATGGAGGACCGAATGCAGGACGCACAGGCACACAGAAATAAACACAGAGAGAGCTTTTACGGCTCATTTATCCTGGGTTCACAAAGTCCAAAATCCAGGATTAAGGAGAGAGCAAACCAGAGAATCCAAAACTCACAAGGAATTTGTGATGGGACACTCAATGCTGATGTTTCGACACTGTGTGTTTCGGAACGTGGTTTAAACATGTGACAGCCGTGTCACATGACCGTGGCTAATTGAGGCTTTGGTACATTTTACCCCACTTTCATCAGGTAGCTAACATGCTGCTTCTAGGCAGGTGAGGCTCCAGGATTTCCATTTTGGACCTACAGAACATTTTCCCACATGCTTTAGGGGGACTTGATGTCTCTTTAAGAGGGTCTGGACTCTGATCCAGTCTGGAGTTGCCCTTGGTGAGAGGCAGCAGCCTAGGGTGGGTATGCTTGCATCCCGTTGGCTTGCTGCCTGTTGGACAAGATGGTTGTTTCCATACAACTTCAGGCCACTGAATGGGTCCTGAGTGTCATCTGTGCTTATGCACCGACCAGCAGTACCCAGCCACCTTGGAGTCGCTGGGTGGGGTGCTCAAGGATGCTTTCTCTGGTGACTCTGTCATCGAGACTTCAATGCTTCCAGCTAACCTAGTAAATGCTAACAGTTTCCATCATTTTAGGGCTAACAAACCCAAAATATTTAGCTAATTATTTAAGGCTCCAGCACCGACTCTCTGCCACATTATTGTGTGTGGCTTTGTGAAACCCAGAAATGTTTGAAGTGGCTGTGTTGGAAATTCAAAACTATCCGACACCCATCTCAACAGTGATACCTGCTTTCCACTTTTTGGGATAGATGGAGTCTATCCCAGCTTTCACAGGGTGTGCAGGGTACACCCTGTGCACCCTGCACACCCTGTGTACCCTGCACACCCTGCGCACCCTGTACAGGTCACCAGCCTGTCACAGGGCCAACACAGAAAGACAGATAAATACACACCTATGGGCAATTTAAATAAATATAATTAAATAAATAAATTGTAAAGTAAATAAATAAATCTTGAAATTAATTAGAATAAAAAAATGTTCTTTAAAAATATTTTGTTTTATTTCATGAAATATTTATTAATAATTAATCAATAGCAGTATTTATTTATTCCTTTATTTATTTTTTTTCACTATGAATGAAACTAATCCAGGTGCTTCTGGTTATGCTGCAGTAACAGTGGATCAGACTCACCTCAGCTCACCCGGGTCACCCGGGTCACTTCCTCTAGTTCCCACGTCTTTTTCGCACAATGAAGCAGTCACATGATTTTAGAAAAACGGTGCCGCGGTTGGTTTTTTGTCACGTGATTCTCTCAAAACGAAACGGACCTCCAAACGGGATTCGTTTGGGCACGCCCCCTTTACTACATGACGTAACATCAGCAGCTGACTGATGAACCGCGAGCTTCAGCGATTCTGTACCGGTCAAAAAAGCGCAGCTGTGTGCTCGCTTTTAATTAGAAGTGTTTGTATTAAAAACATTAATTTAGTGATTTCAAGGCGCGGCTCACGTGACTCTGTCCCGTAAAAACAAACACAGGAAGTGCTGGCCTGCCCAGAAAGAGCAGGTGTACCTGAACGCACCAAAAAAACTCGCTCATACATGGTCACATGATATAGATGATTTGAGGGTCCCTGTTATCAACTCCACACTCTTATTCAGTCATTTCTTTTTCTATAAAGCGATTGGAAATATTTAGAACAGAAATCTCACCGTCAGAGACACGAAGACAAAAGCCAAAGTTGAGATTTCCGGTGATCTTAGATGGTTACAAATGTCCAAGAATGTTGGTGCTTCTGGAGAATAGTGAAAAAAAGGAATCCGAGTTTTTCAAAAACCGACTAAGTTCAAGGTTCAAATGCAGCTGCAAGTTACTGAGTCTGAGCTCAAATGATGAGAGTGTGAAACTGAAACTTCGATACATGCTTTCAACTTTCTCACAACTCAGAGAGCCGCTGCTAAAACATCACGCTCCTGAAATTCCCCTGACGAAATTCCACCCAAAAAGGACGGACTTTCCCGAGATCACGCGCGCGCACGCGCGCACAGCGGTCCCTTCTCCTAACAGCACAGCCACAGTGATGGACGGCAGTGGGAGGGATCCACTGTGGCGTTGTTACCTCCAGCATTACCCGCTGAGTTATGAATTAAAGACAGCTTTTTGTGCCAGTCTCCGCTCAGCGTGACTGAGGACACGCACACGCGGTCAGTGCCGTGTTTCCCACCACTCGGCTCAATAACTCAGCACACACACACACACACACATTCATCCGTCTACATTAGAACCTGATATCGTGGTATTCGGTCAGAACGTGTGCGCGCCTCGAACAGACGCTTCAGATCATTGAGTTTTTGTGCGCGTGCATGCGTGTGTTTAATTAAAAAGGGTGCACGTGTCCAGGAGAGGGCGCTGTAAGGACCCGGCTCCAACCCTCCATTTCTCACTGATGACATCATTGTCGTCTAATCTTTCTAAATTTAAACAAGTATTTTTTTTAGAAGTTCTATGAATGATTTAGATTTTATTTTAGATCGTGAATGTTCTGCTGTCTGAAATCAGGCGGTGGGTCAAACGAGCTTCGCGGTGAACCAGCGGCTGTGATGAGTCACTGCTGGCAGTCAGAGTTGGTTATTGCCACCGGAACACTTTCCTCCTCATTGAGGTTTGACTTTAAATACAGTCAATCTTCTGAAGGAGCACATCTGACCGGCTTTAAACCAGTAAATAAACATGAATGAGAATATTTAAATGTGTCTGACCTTTGGCTGTGCCTGAGCAGCTCCCATCATGAGATAATGAGACACAATCAAACAGGTTTTGTTAATATCAGACATCCAACTTTACTTCACTGCCCATCCACCTCATTCATCTCCGCTCTGGGTTTTCAGCCCCGTGCTGAATATTTAATTATCTGCATTGTCAACATCCACAGTTGGCAGGCAGTTCAATGATCTTCAGACTCTCCAGAGTTTGAATCTGTTCTGTGTGAAAATCACTTGCTCTCAATAAGTGCTCATTAGGAGCTGAGCTTTAATTTTACTTTTGTCTCTGTTAGATCCTACGATTGAGACCAGAACAATTCACTGTCAGCTGCAATCAGGAGTGAGTGTGTAACCGATATAAGCCTCAACTTATGATTGTTTTATACCAATTATAAGGAAAAACAAGCCAGAATGAAAACCTGCAGGCAAAGAGACCTTTAAGGGAAAAAAGACCCACGGGTTTGCCTCCCTCCTGTTTTCAAAGTCCGCTTTTTGTCTGGTCGTTTTTGGGGGTCAAGACAAGAAAAGAACATTTTTAGGAGGAAAAAATGTCAGGATGCACACGGGTTAAAATTCGGGTAATTTGGGTATTTTTTTTTAATATAAAAAATGCTGATGTTATGATATTTGATATTCAAACTGAGGAAGTAAAGTTTTTGGTATTAATGATTTCCTAATCATCATCCCCAGTAACGCTGGGGCTGTCAGCGGGTGATCACTGACTGCTAGTGCTACAAACTCATGAACACGTGACTCAGAGTTCTCATCTGTTCCTGAATCAGCACAAACCCAAAAAGCCCGAAAACTATCCGTGAAACTTCAAATGGTCTCGATTAGCATTTAAAGTCTGCTCCCACCTACTGGTAACATTGGGGTATTACAGCAGAGAAATACGCCACAAGAGGAATCATTAAAACACGCATCCACATTGTTTTTAATAAAAAGTTTGTCACTGATTTACTTTACTTACTATTTGATCATAATTACAATGAGCCCTAAAATTCACCTTTTTATGACTTCTCATAAACAAATAAATGAAGAAGAAGAAGAAACAGCAAATTTATCGTCCCACAAAGGGGAAGTTTAGGTGTAACAGCAGCCACAGATATAAAAGTTCACATTTTCAAAAGGAATATATAGAAAAAAGATTAAAAATAATAAAAATAATATACTGTACAAGAATAAAACAGGACTATGCAGTGAGAAATAGGCATATAAAGACTCACAATCCAAGGAATGTGCAACTGAGTCGGATCAAACATGTGCATATTGTGCCTGAGTATTTACCACTGAACAAGAGACTATTTACAATACTGTACATTAGTGCAGATTAGTGTGCATTAACAGAGGAAATTTGTTCAAAAATAAGTAAGAACAGAGAAGATGATTATGCAAACACCAGCATGGAAGTTATTGGTTTTGTTGGGCGCATTGATGGTTCTACAGTCTTACAGCTGCTGGGAGGAAGGATCTGCAGCTCCTTTGTGCATTTAAGATGCAGCCGTCTGTCACTGCAGGAGCTCCAGCTCTGCAACAGCTTCATGCAGGGCTGGGAGACCCTGTCCATCAGTCCTTCTGTCTCCCACCACCTGCACTGAGTCGAGAGGACATCCTAGGACAGAGCTGGCTTTCCTGATGAGCTTTTCTATCTGCTTCCTCTCAGCTATATGAGCTGCTGCCCCAACATGCTGCTGCATAGACAGTGGCTGATGCTACTACAGGAGCACCCCCTGCACTCCAAAAGAGCTCAGCCTTCTCAGCAGGTAGAGAATTCTGTAACAAATGTTTCTGTATTTCTCACACTATGAATGTCAGATATAAAACAAATGTATAAGCTCAAGTTTTTGTTTGTTTCAATGTGACTGTTACAGCCCCCGATCTACAGGGTCCAGGCGTCACAGAGAGTATAACACAACAAACCAGCGAGCCGCAAACTGAGTCTCATGTGCAGTTAAAACATTTATTTACAATCATCTATTTAGATTTGTCATTAAAAGAAAAGCTCAGGGGGAAAAGGAAGCACAAAAAGGTGCAGAACCCCTACCAAGCTTTCACTTCTAAAGGAGAACTTTATCAACACCTGCAGAACCAACAAAACCTGCACATTTTTGTTACTTCTAACCACTATTTTAATACAGTACAAAGTTTTGTAAAACTGATGTCGCTTTGCTCACAAAAAGTTTGATAACTCCTTTTTACAGTAACCCTAAGGTCACTAAGTTTTTTTGCTTCTGCAGCATCGGAGCTGAGCCTCTGAATCCATTCTGCAGCTTTAATGCTGAGTTAACAATGACTAAAGGTGAATCTCAGCATCGTAGTGTTGTATAAGATATCCAGCAGGTGGCAGCACATGAATGTTAGTTCATCCGACATCACACAGTGGTGGAAATGTCCATCCACCTTCTTATCTTGTTCAGGGTCAGGGGGGCTGGAGCCTATCCCTGTCCGAGGGGCGAAAGGACAAGTACACCCTGTACAGGTCACAGAGCTGTTTAGAGTCACCAATTAACCCCAGTAACTGCATGTCTTTGGACGGTACACGGGGAGAACATACAAACTGGGCCAACGTGGGATCAAACCCAGACCTTCTTGGTGTGAGCAACAGTCATAACCAGAAAGTTGTGTCTGTGTTCTCATGGTTAACCACACTTTACTATCCGCTTTAGCCTGATAAAGGAGACGTGGAAATCACTTTAGTTTGTCTGCAGATCAAAGTGAAAATACTGTCATTGATCACCAGCAAATTTGAGTTGTTATTACTACATTTTCTGCACCTCTAAATTAATATAGGCACTTTCCGGAAGCAATGCGACGCACAGTTTGCGCTTCATTCGGTGGTTTTAATAAAGCGCAGCCTAACAATTCGCACGTTAAACCTATTCTGCAGCTGCAGTCCCACATTGCTCCTAAAACATGCGGCAAATAAAAGAATCGGTGAAAACGTGGCGCCGATTTTAAACCAGCGTCTGTCTGTAAAGCGACGCTCTGTGAAAACCGGAGAGACGCTGTAAAAATATTCACGTCACACAGAAGGGTGCCAGCAAAAACACGATCACAGATAAAACAAACAAACAAACAAACAAACAAACAAACGTGGACCGAACTTTTAATGCCACTCACAGTCTCACAAACACACAACTTCAGCTGGTTCTATCAAAGAAGTTCACAGAAGCTTTTATGGACCCAGAGAAGGGCCAGCATGACAGTTATGATGATTCTGAAGTTGTTACTAAACACATTCATCACACTGATATATAATTTTTTATACATTATATAATAACTAATAGGATTTGTAATCATATGATCGCCTTCGGTGCGCGCGCGTATACTTATAGACGGCTGCGGATTGATACCGAAACATCAGCTCTGTAACTTTTTCCTCGTTCTTTAAGATACCAGAAGTTCAGTGGAATAAATGCGCATTTGAAGCACATTTATCCTTCATTGCCATGAAAACACACAGAAGCCAGTAAATGAAACAAATAAATAAATAAATGGAGCCGGTTTAAGCGTTTCCTGATTTAGGAACTATTTGTTCTTCCGCCGAGACTCCAGATACTCCAGATTTATTGAATCATTTTCTTGTTCTTTGTCTTCTTTGTGAATCTCTTTGTGTTTGATTTTCCATGAAGAAAAATTAAGAGTCATTGAGTTGAAATATGCAGTTTCGAGTTTTGTATCTTTTTTTTAAAGTAATTTGTGGCTGGTTTATTTCTCTGTCTGTTTTCTTGTGCGCTCTGTTTAGTTTTGCTTTCCGTGATATCCAGTTTTTCTTGTTTGTTTCAGTGTGACCCTTTTATTTCTTATATTTCTACAGTCCTCAATTTTTTTTAAATAATCCCTTCATATGGTGGATCTGAGAATAAAACACAGTAAGAACAAAAAAAAATATGATCTTTCTCTTAAAACTTCCTCACTAACACCTCCTGCAGCAGGTGAACGGATCCACTGAATCCACTGTGCAGCATTAATGCGGAGCTGAAGGTTTCCATCCAGCAGGGGGCAGCACAGGAGCTTCAGTTAATCTAACATGACGGAAATGTGCACAGAAAAGGCCTCAGGGTCTGCGAAGGTTCCAGAGAAATTGTGCTATTATTAAATGACTCTTTTCCAGAATCAGCATCAGTTTATTGTAGACATGTTTGTAGAGTTGGTTATTATTTATTCAAAGCAAAACTCAATAATTTTGATGTGTTTAACATGGTGTTTGTTAAGAAGTCAGTGTTTTTGTGATTTTTGCAACAGCAACTTTTTATTGTTACGTACACATGCATGTAGTGAAATTTAGTCTTCACATTTAACCCATCACGCGTGCAGCCAGGAGCAACAGGCACAGATTTAGACAGCTTGTGCCTTCCAAAGTATTCATGCCAGACAGCATGAAGCTCCTGGCTTCACTCCTTTGGTTCAGTGAACACGGCACGAGTCGTCAGAGCGGGCTTTGTTTCAGCACCAAGGACAGCACGCAGCACTGAGGCCATGATCAAATAAACAAAGTTTTTTGTCTTTGTCATTTTAGCGAGTCGTGGGGATGGTCTGACATGAGTTACAGCAAGTGTCGTAGCAGCGAAACCCCTCAGGTCTCTGACAAAGCTCGAAAATATGGAGACATACAAGTATGAGGGGCCATTATTACTGAAACGTACCCACACACACACACACACAAGTGAAAACTTAGAACAATATAAATAATAAATTATGCTGTAGATGTTTTTAATACATGAGTACTTCCATATATCTGGCATGTCTGAGCATGAGGCTGCACACATGGAAGCCAAACTGCTCTGAGATTGTTGTAGTTTGAAAAAATCCCTGTTTTTTATTGACAGGCTGGAAATACACTGAACTGGCAGTCAGCTGACTGAAGAGAAGCTTTACCAGGTAAACAGCATCATCATGTTCCTCTCTCCTTGTTTGATCCAGAATCGGTGATCAAACTAAAACAGCCTGTGTTTCATTTCCAGTCTAATTCTACACGTCCTGCATTAGAAAGAAGCTTCAGAGGACAGGAGGAGCAAATGGATGGAGATCTCTGCTCCACTGCAAGACAGCCTCAGACTTCGCTGTCTCACCTCTCAGAAGAAGAAGAACTTTATTGATCCCAGACGGGATTCAGAGGTCCTAATTCTCATACCAACCGCTCACACCTGGGTACAAACCCTGCCGGTGCGAGCTTGAAGCCACCGCCTACTGATGCCAACAGAATCCGTACAGGAGGTGTTCCAGTAGCCAGCCTTGATAGTGATTAGTCCCTCAGGACCTCTGCCCTTGGCTGCAACTCCTATGATGACTCTTGCAGGTGGTGGGCCTATAGGACAGGTACATGCCACCTCTTCAGGCTGTGCACGGCCAGGCCCCACATGCTAAGGCCTGACTCCAAGGTGGAGTCCTGGTTACCCTATCAGGGGAAGGGTCAACTGTCCCCTTGGTATTTCTTTCATCTGAGTCAGTTGAATTGCTCTTTGTCTGGCTCCTCAGGACCAGTTTAGCACGGGAAACCCTACCAGGGGTTAAAAGCTCCTTGGATCACTGAGACCCCCACCCCCACCCCCACCACAATAAGGTGTTGATTCGCAGAAGAGTGACGTGCTTTTGTTCTGCCGTCTTTATTTTTGTCTGCGGTTTCCTGAATGACTTCAGCCACTCACTCACAATGTTTGTTTTAACTGTCAGTGAAGGCGTCACACAGGTCCTGATGTTCCCTTCAGGTCAGTTAATGTTGTTACTGTTCACATTTATAGTCAGTTATCAGTTAGTTTCACCATTTCAAAACTTTATTTCTGTGCTTTGTCAAAGTGAGAAACCTTTCTTCTCTCAGAGAAACCACAGCTCTGTCATCCTGTCACAGAGGAAGAGGGGGAGGGTTTGACTTTAAGTCACTGCACTCGCATTAATGCGAAATCAGTGAGGATGAAGAGCGCAGCTCTGCTGCCGCTGCTCTGTGAGTACACTGCAATGATTATCTATGAAAATCAGCTTTATCTTGTGTAGAGAACGTTGATTTATAGGTTTATGTACAGCTCTCATACAGTGCCTGCACAAGAGTTCAATAACTGCTTAAAAACAGTGATTAAATACTTTTTTTTACACTCTTTACTTTAGTAAAACTCAGAATCCTTCTTAAATAATACTGCTAATGTTTTACCATCCAAAAAGCAAAGCACCTAAAGAAATATTACATCTGCTGACTCATATAAATGATATTATTGGATCATGTCTGTATTACTTTAAAGTTGCACTTCAAGATGGCTGGCATAGCTTATATACTGCTGAGTAGCTGCAGCTACAATGATACAGGATATAGTCAGGTTTAAAATAAATGGTGTGCAGTGCAGTGTTTAAATCCACAGTAAGATGAAGCTAGAAGCTACAAAACAATGAAACAGTTTAATAAAGTTCAAGTATCAAGAACTTCACTTGATTAAATTAAGTACTTGACAGCCCATCACTGCAGCACTCTAACCCAGCAGACAACTGCTTCCTCCTTTCTCATCACTGAATAACTCGACCACACCGCTGACGTCTGACTGCACCACAGGCTGCTGGTTATCGTTTTCTCTGCTGTTGTCAAACTCAAACCAACCTGATGTGATCTCCCCGAGAGGCAGGATGGAGACTGCAGCCCTGCTGTGGCCGCTCTGTGAGTACGCTGCAGTCATTGTCCTCTTTTGTTTCTCCATCAGACGTGAAGCCGCAAAGGTGTTTAAACAGGGTTTAATGTTTGATTTCAAAAGTGCTGAAAGAAGCATTTAAGTCAGAATCTTATCGAGTAGCAGGAAAGATTTTAGCTCACAAATAATTAAAGTTTAAAAATTAACAGTATGAAATACAAAGTACAATATATACACCCACCCACCCGGACGCGGCTGTGGGGCTGAAGATGAACCAGAGAAATGTTTCCGCCTTTGTCTGCTCGCTCAAACCAACCTGAGTGTCATTTCTCTTTAGTTCTGATCTCACTGCTGAGCTGCACAACAAACCAAGGTCAGTAACCTTCTTCTGTCACAGCTTCAACCTGATAAATGCTCACTAATATGACCTGTTTGGCTTCATGTTTCATTGTAACCCTCACAGCTCGTCTGACTGTGAGTCCCAGCAGCTCTCAGTTCTTTGAAGGAGACTCTGTGTCTCTGAGCTGTGAGGACGACGACAGCTCTGCTGGATGGACTCTGAGGAGAAACACAAGCAAACAACAGAGGACTCAGTGTGGAGATGTTGGGTTTGGAAAACCAGCTAATTCTTCCTGTATCATCACTGTTTT
>VUQJ01039629.1:14561-30960 GCA_015108635.1 Andinoacara biseriatus | reverse complement strand
CTCTTTAGGTAAAAACGTCCCCAGGGTTCACAAAGAGTCCCTACAGCAACAACAGTTATGCACTTTAAGGCTGCTGCTGTTGTGTCACGACATGGTGACAGTTTTAACAAATATGTAAAAAAAAAAAAAAATTATAAAAGTTACATACTGCAGCTTTAAGAGTTACATTAAGTTCTCAACTTATTTAGTTTATTACTGCACTCTACATGAAGAGATCAGATTAGGTGCTAGTGCTACTGTCATGTAGATCATAGAGTATATCATTTACAACCTTGCATGTGATGTAGCCTTATTTAACTGCACTTTATATGCAGCAGTGTTTCACAATAAAGTCTTCATTGCTAAATTTTTCACTTGTGGAAGGTGGCAACCCTAATTAATGCTCTCATGCGAGGATTTATACCAAACTTAATGAGCATCAGCAGACCTGTATTTCAGTTAAAGGGCAACATTCAGCTTGTATAGGTGCAAAATGTGGGAAAAGCTGCACTGAATTGTTGAAATCTCAATTCAAGTGTTATACTGACCAAATGACGTGATAAAATGTGGACTATATAGTCCACCAACACCCGGCAGTCCACATTGGCTTGGTGTGCCATTTTGTGCTCATTTAAAAGGAATAAAAAACAACCTTCAACATTTTTTTTTCCAGAAATGCAGAAGTAGTCTCCAGTGTTTTTGTTCTGTAGCTTCACCAAGGCCAGAGACATTTGAAAGGGTTCACATCTAGTTTGCCTCTGGCAATGGTAATACCGCAGTAATACTCTCAGTAATTTCTGCTGATGGAAGGAAAATCAGAGAAAAGTTAGAAGGTTTAACTTCCCCTGTAAAAATGGATCAAATATGCAGGACTGTTAGATACAACATAAGCTGTATCAATATTAGACATAGGCCCGTTGCCACGCACAAGAGAGGCTATAATATGACTTAAATATGAATGAAGAACACTGTGAGAAGTGCCAATGAGGATGGGATCCACCCTTACAGGCACTGTAGGAACTGATAATTAGCTCTGCAGGGCCTACACTGCGTAGGCCTTGGCTACAAGATTGGTGTGCATCAATTCCCTCTTGTTGGCTCATTTTCAGGGCCTGCTGCAGAATTTGGCTTCTGCGGGCCTGAATTATAAACCTCGGGGACATGTGTACATGCCCAGACTCTGTGATAGTGAGTGGCCTCCATGGTTCAGGCACACAACCAGGTTTGGCTGTCAAGTCTAGTTTGTCAGACCAGGACTGCATAGCTCTTCTGACAGCTTCTGTAGTCCCTTAAGCATTGTTTTTGGTCAACAGATTGTTTGTGTTGTGCACCAACTGTAAGATCACCACAGCCCCATTACCGGATTCAGTGCACTCTTCTCCAGTGAGCAGAAACCAGGTGTCAGAGGACTCTCAGAGAACAAGAGAGCTGATATACTCGGTGAGGTAAATGTCAGCCAATGTCTTCAAAGTTAGGGTCAGAGGACCTCTTTAGAGAGCACTGGTACTGCGTCCCTCAGGTCAGGGGTTCCCAAGCCAGTTTTCTTAGGAGTTGCACTGCACAGACAACAGTTAGAGGAAGAAGCAATTTGTTGTCTGCTATGAGATTTCTGTACAGGGCCAAGCAACTGTTGGGCTCGTGGGTGATCCAGGCCATTTCACTTTGCTTATATCAACACTGGAGTACCTACCCTGAGGCAGGTGGTGGCCTGCTTTGCTAAAGGGGTTGCTACCTCAGGCAAGGTTGCTCCCTCGGAGAACGTGCATGCACCCAAAGGTGCCCCTTCTCAGATATTTTCATGATTTTATTACTGTTTTACTATCTAATGTAGCATGCTCCATAGTTCTCCTGTACCGAATGGCTGCAGAGAACGCTTGAGTGAGCAATACCTTGTTTCATTGTGAATCGTCTGTTTTTTTGACCTGTTATCAGTTCTCAGTATGTTTCAGCCTTTTCAGACTGTGGATAGAAGGATGTATACACGGTCACGGGTCTTTGTATTCACTCAGTAAAGTGTGTTCTGGTCTCTAGGATGCTTGTCTTGAGATTCTGTGGCTTAAAATATAAATGCACCACCCTTCTGACTTTATTTTGCTGTGCTGTTGACACATTCAAGGACTTGATGACCAGTTTATGAAAAAGAACTGATGGTTACATGGGTCAGCTTGCTCACTCGCTAGGCTAGTTTGGCCTAGTCTGCAAAAAAGAAGAATGGGCTTGTGGATGCACATTAATATGGACTTTGAGGATCCTCGGGGAGTCTGTTTATTTGTTCTCTAGAATCAGGGATAATGAATAATGATAATGAAAGTGCTAGTATGATAATGAAAGTACTAGTATCCAGTATCCAGACCTTCTTCAGCGCTGTGGCCCGAAACGTCACTGTATAGATTAAAAAAATTTTCAAGGAGCTTAAGGGTGTGCGGACCTCCTAATTTTTTGATTCACTTTCTTTGGATCCAGCACCCCGTTTATTTATTCTTTTTGGATGTGCGTGTTTGTTCTTTAACTTGACTGGAAAGCGGCCATATTGCATCACTTCTGTGCTAGCCTGGTGCTGTCAGTATTATCAAATTTGTCCCGTACATCTGTGCTGAGCTAACACTCTGAGAACTGTATTTAAGCTGTTACATGAAGATAAAAGACAGAATTACTGGGAAAACATGTTTGTTAATCGGGCTTTTCGCCACAGGCTACAATCACTTTTAGCCAAGTAATAAAATTTACATTAATATTTATAAAGCCTGACTCTGTGACTATTAGTGACAGATCGCTATCACCTACAGTAACACTATGGGAAGCTTCTAATGAATTCAAGTCATCTTCATAAGTGGTTTTGTGAGGTCACTTAAGAGTTCTCTCTTAGCTGTAGGGCATCAAAGCTGTAGTTTACTGAAAGACCATTTTGCCAAGAAAGCCTGTCAATGATTACTCAGTTATATAACCAAAGAAAAAAATTGCATCAGGCTGACTGCTGTAAACCGAGAATTAAAATAATCTTTCATATCGAAATTTGTAAATTTACATATAAAAATTGCTCAGGACACTTTTTTTTTAAATAAAGATTGAAAGCATTTATATGTTCTATCTCTTCTTATGCTTATCTTGTTCACAGCAGCAGTGAAAGGTAAACTATGGGTCGCCTGGATGGGAAAGTGATCGTGTTGTCCGCCGCTGCTCAGGGGATTGGACGAGCTACAGCAATAGTAATGAGATTCAATAACTTTCTTCTTAACTTCTCACTGATATATTGGCGTCTACATCACAGGAGAAAATGGTTTATTTACTAGTTGATGTTGCACTTATATTTTGATAAGCATTAAATATTAAATAGCTAATATCAAATCTACTGCACAGATTGTAAGGTTACACTAGAAGGTTTCTTTTAGTGTAACTCAAAACATTTTTTCTTCCAACTTTCTGAAGAAACATGGACTGTGTCACCAAATGTGCATGAGCTGTAAAAGACTGTGCTGTAATAGCGATTCTTGGGGTAATGGAAACAGCGCAGGTTCAGAGCAGTCCTTTAGGGATATTCTTGCCACACTTGAAAATCTCATTGCTACATTTGTTCCATCCAAGTGATCTTAAAGTGGGCAGAGGGGCCTTGTATTACAGGGAATTGGGTTTTTATTGGAGGAATTCAACCTTAAAGAGTATTAAAAGATGCAAACAGTATAAGGGGTCTTTTAAGCAAATCCATTTGCACTTTAAAAAGCTGTCTATTGATGGGAAGTAGAATGGATTTAAGGAGAGTTGTGGAACTGTGGATGGATATTGGCAGTCTGTGTTCAGATGCCTGATAATGAGATATTGACTGTTATTGATGATCTGAATTATTCCCTGAAGTCTGAGTGACTCCATTCATTCATATGGTAGTTTAGATTATTACTCAGTTGGGCTGTTTCTCTGTTTCCTGATCGTTTCAGTTTTTTGTTGTAATCATATCATAATCACATAATGGCAAAAATATTCTTTTTCCTTAAACTGTATAGCAGAGCATGCAGAGCACTAAAACTGATCTCTGATTTTTTTTGACTGTAGGCATTTGCTAAGGAGGGTGCTCAGGTCACAGCAACGGACATAAATGGAGAGAAGCTGAAGGAGCTGGACAGCGTCCAAGGTAAGTGTCATCTGTGTTGGTCTGTAGCTGCCATCTGCTGGCTGTTTAAGGTGAGGCAATTAGATGTAAACTTTTAAATCTTTGATTACTTTTAACTGCCAGTATTTATTCAGCCTGTTACATAGAAGGAAAGAACTAAAATATGTTGCTTACAATAATCAAACAGTGCATGTTGAATTCTATTACAGTAATTCCCCTTATTCTGGCCAAAAATGATCTCACACACAAGTAGCTTAATTAATTGGAATTAAGCTACTGTATAACACCTATACTTCCCCAGTGTGATATTTTTTCCACAAGGAAAAGAAAAACATTTGCATTATTTCTGTTAGAGAAATTACACCCTTACAGTATTAAAAAGAACATATGATTGCTTTTCTTATTTCTACATTGGTTTTAAAAGGCTTTATAGACTCAAAAGAGCGCTATATCTCTGTATTTATTCTAGTCTGTGGAGTAAATGCCTTTGAATAAATTGGAGGTGAAGAACATTCTTCTCTGATATTATGCCTCAGTGCTTTATCCTCTAACTGCTCTCTGAAGAGCCATTGAACGGTCAATAGGAAGAGATATATGGTAAAAGGACAGCCTAATGTTGGCTATTATGTGAAAAGTGTAACATCAGTGTTGCCTGTACTCATATTGCTGTAAATGCTATTCCAGGATAATTGGAGTCTATCCGAGCTGTCATAGGGCGAGAGGCAGAGTACACCGTGTACAGGTCGCCAACCTGTCGCAGAGAAACAGACAACCATTGACACTCACAGACAACTCACAGAACAAACTCCACACAGAAAGGCCCAGGCCAAGGTGGATTCGAACCCAGACTTTCTAGCAGTGCAAACCACCATGCTGGTTCTTTTATAGTGCTTTCTAACATTCACACACCAATTAGCACATCAGAAAGCCACTTGGGCTTCAGTATCTTGCCCGAGGATACATTTAGACCGAAGTAGCCAGGAATCAACCCACCAATCATTGGATGACTTGCTCTACCTCCTGAACCTCAAAACCGTAGCTGGCCCGCACGGGGATCGAACCCACAACCTTGGGTTAGCACCACCACACTAACCTTAACACTAAAACGTTTTTTCTTTATTCATAAAACTTTATTAATAGGCCATTCTGATCATTACAGGTTTACTAGTTAGGAGGACATTTCTGTAAGCCATCAGGAAGTCTCTCATTTTATTCAGCTCACGAGCCGCCTTCTGACTCTGTTCAGCTGACTCGATGTTGAACTGGTTGAACTTTTTATCCTTATCAGATGTGAAGATGCCAATAAACCTTTGAAATAGCCCCTTCAGCCTGTCCCAGATGGTTTATAGTACAAATAAAATTCTTCCACTCTTCTCCTTGCGTTCAGATACTTGCCTGAGGATGAGCTCAAACTCTTCTTTGCATTGCCACCATAAGCAGCAGCTCCACCTGCATTAAAAAAAGCAGGCATGGAGAATGCCCACTGTCCTTCCTAAATCATCTCTTGATCTTCAGAAATCCTCCTAATTTCTCTAACAATCTCTCCCATCCTTGGTTCTCTGCTGTCAAACGGCTGGATAAATGAAACTCCATGTTGTATAAGTTTGTTCATTATTACAGACAAACCAAGAGGCAGATCTGTGATCCATCTTCTTGGAACCAAGGCCATTTTCCTCCAGGCTCTGGACATGTTGAGAAGTTTTCTTCTGCACAGTCTGATGAGCAGCTTAACCTCTGACCTTTTGCTTTGGACTGTAAATCAACTGTGATCAGGGAGAGTCTGTTTGTGATACAGGTTCATCAAATTCTGTAAGCCTGTTTCAACCACTCAGAGCGAGAGGTCAGATTGTTATTCATCTGCAAGAAAGGCCGTTTCAGTTAAGACAGAGGATGGATCGCCTGCCTGTCAGAGCTAACACAGAGTTCATTTTCAGGTCCAGATTATCTTCATGTGTCAAATACTGGAAGCTCCAGAGATTGTACAACACATCCTCACTCCCAGCTCATCACATTTTAACACAAAGGTTACTGCAGCAGCAGTGCAAGTGTAGTCAAATTAGCCTTCTTTTTCCTTTCATCACCAGGGATCAGGACAAAAGTGGTGGATGTGACTAAGAAGGACCAAGTAGAAGCCCTCGCCAAAGAACATGACCACGTCGATGTCCTGTTCAACGTTGCCGGGTACTTTTATTGTTATTTTATTATCAAAGAAGGAAAAATCTGTCATACCAAAAATAACTTTGCATTTTACTTATAGTTTCATGTATAACTTGCTGTGTAGCGGTGAGAGAAAATTTAACTCCATCTTTTTACAGCAAAAAAAAAAAAAGCCATACGAATGATACAATGATACAAACCCTGTTGTAAGACAAAAATCGTACAAAAATAACAGTATTTTCCAGCACTGTGAAAGCTGTTTATTGTGAAGATGCATTAGATACAAAAAGTTCACCTGTAGCAACATGAATGGTTTATCATTATTGCTATTATTTATTTATTTTTCATCTTTTGTCATGATTTTGTATTTAAATAGGAGGTTTAATATTTGGTTGATTTCATTTTCCAAAAGTGTTGTTTATTGTATCAGGGTCAGGTGTTACATAAGCTTTAGCTTCAGCCTTCAAGCCTGTCCTCCTTTAAAAAATGACCTCGTAGGTCATTTTTGCAGGCACGTTTTATGACCAATACTTATGTTTAAAAATAACATTAAGCAACCTAAAGCGGTTGTGTGAAGTAACCTGTTCGGTTTCTCCAGGAAATTCAGAAGAAATAGATAAATATGGATTTTCCCAGATTTCTGAAATGTCTATGGGAACTAAATGGGGTTAGAGGCCACAGTAAAATATTGAATAAATAGACTCGTTTTTATATATTGCTTTTCTACTATACTTTAGCACTCGCACTTTATACAACATGCTTCATTCACACTTCAGTATTATACCCAAGGATACTTTGGCGTGCAGACTGGAGCAGCCAGGGATTGAATGAGCAACCTTCCGATGAGTAGGTGACCTGCTCTACCTCCTGACCTACAGCAACATTACACACTTATATGACCAACATGACACGCACAGTCACATGTAGGAGTGCTCATTTTGGAAACGCTCACATTTGCTGTTTTGCAACAAACGACGGGTACTGTCGATTGGACTGGAGGACGTGTGTGTGTTTCGGTTTATGTAAATGAACCAAATAAAGACGCAATTGAATAAATAAAATGAAATATTTAAGTTAGACTTTTGTTTTCAATTCTAACACACTTATCTATCTCCTGCTTCACTACATTTCCAAAATCCCTATAACATACAGTTTGACCTCCTCTTGGCCTTTTCTCAATCTTCCTAACAAGGCATTCTACATTATCAGCAGAGGTTGAGACACAGCTTTTTATTTTGTAATAGCAGTAATTTACCATTCTGTTGTTGATTGTATCACCATTTGTCCAGATTGTCATATTAATATTGTCGATTAACTACTTTAATATCGACTGCTTTGGGTTTAAATCTCTGTGGTTGTATACAGGTTTGTGCATCACGGCACCATCTTGGACTGTGAAGAGGATGATTGGGACTTCACGATGAACGTCAATGTGCGCAGCATGTACTTGATGTGCAAGGCGTTCCTGCCTAAGGTGACTTTTGGCCACTTCACCAAATGCTTAACACAATTTTCTCCCGTGAATTTAATAGGTGCTGCTGATAGCTGTGTGACATATGCCTGGATTAGCTGCATTAGCTGTTCTACTGTGAGCCCGTGACATGATGGGTGGAGACTGCCTAATCCAGCTTTAGCTGCAAACTAACCAAACTGCCTCAAAGGGGGACCTTTAGCACAGATCTTGGCACTTTTTATGACTTTGTTTTAGGTAGTTTAAATCTGTATTAAACCAAAAGCATTCTGTTAATATGCCATGTGTTATTCTAGATGTTGGCAAAGAAGTCGGGCAACATTATTAACATGGCATCTGTCGCATCAAGCATAAAAGGTAAATGTTCTTCCTCAGATCTTTTTGCAGATGCTTGTAGAACTATTCTCAATTGAAGGGACAGTAGGTCTTTGAAGTATGGCCAGTCTTTGCAATCCTCTTATCTCAGATAATTGCTTTGCGTGCAACTGTGTGTGTGTGTGTGTGAGACAGATGTGTTTTCTCAACAGGTGTTGTTAACCGGTGTGTCTATAGTACCTCCAAGGCTGCAGTGATTGGGCTCACCAAATCCATAGCAGTGGATTTTATCAAGCAAGGCATTCGCTGTAACTGTGTTTGTCCCGGTGAGGTTAAACCACAGTGCAGCACATCACGTTGTGCCTTTTTAGTCTTCCTCAATAGTACCTGAGGCCAGTAGCATTTTCAGTAAACATCCTGTAAACATCCTTGAAATGAAAACGATGTTTTGTTTTGGGTTTTTTTTTGTTAGCTAGAGGTTGTTTCATGCTAGGATACACTGGCTTCAGACTGTTTAAATAAATGCCATATATACTCAGAGGTATTTTGAGTATTTATATAGAGCAGACCCAACGCAATCATATTACTTAATAATTAAAAGGAAATAAACTGTTCATGTAACGAGGCCATAATTTCCTGACTCACTCTTGTCTTTTAACAACCATTTCATTAAGCTTGTGTTCTCTTTCTATAGGGACTGTTGATACTCCATCACTGAGGGCTAGGATCCAGGCTCAGCCTGACCCAGAACAGGTACTGTAAGCTTTGATGTACAGTTTCACCATGCTGACCTGACACTAATGCTTGAATGATTTTTTTTAACACTTGTTAAATGTTATCCTGGTTTCTGCAAGATTAAATCCCGATGGCTGGGTATTGAAGGTAATGAATGATTACAACTGTAACTCCTTTACAGGCTTACAAGGACTTTATGGCAAGACAGAAAACTGGCAGGATGTGCACTGCTGATGAGATTGCGTACCTGTGTGTATACCTGGCCTCTGATGAGGTGAGTGCTTGCACAAATGTAATTTATGAGGCATACTGAGACATACATAGAGTGCATGTACAGTAGGTGTAAACATCCCTAATTGCAGTTCAAAATTCCAAAATCACGAGTGAAGTGTTGGGAAAGCTGCAGATGTTTTGTCAGTAACAAATCTAACAGTGGTTTGATAGTGTCTCTGGTCCCTCCACAGTCAACCTATGTGACCGGGACAGAGCACATCATCGATGGAGGATGGAGCCTTTGAGGAAACAGTGGCAAGCGCATCACTTCAGCAATGGAGGCCAAACACTGGCTTCAAATCAAGTTTTCACAAATGGATAGTTTTTTTTACATTTTAATTTTTGCAAATTGTATGGGATAAAGGTCCAAGTTTCCAACCTAAACCTATCCTGCAATTATATTTGTCATCCTAAAACCTCTATATTAATGAGCAGTACGGGCAAATCTTGTAATTAATTAACTATAAATAAAGAGCAGACTATTGTATAATCAATTTTAAACTTTTTTCTTTATTCCATTACTAAAGCCATCTGTGGTAATTCCTCTGTGCATAATAGTGAAATAAGCTATGTATAACCTCTAGAGAAATCCACTGGTCCGTGTAATCTAACTATATACTTGCTTGGCCATCACTAATCCTCCTCATTCCAGCTGGTGTATCAGATACAGGACCACGAGAAACGCTGCCGCTAACAGTCCACACGCTTCGGCAATGTTGAGGATATGAGGTGAGCGCTTTTTTTCTTCTATATCTTATAAGTTCTTTCAGAATGGCTCGCTAGCTACCTACTGCAGAGCAGTGTTCACCGGCAACACACCGGCAGCTACTGAACAGGAATCCAAAACAGTCACCGGTCAGCGTCCTGGAGATTAAAATAGCACCCGTACTTGCTGATCCAGTAGACTAGAAAGTCAAATTTAGTTTCCTTGAATAAACCGATGTCAGACAAAGCCCGTCGGTCCCAGCGTGTCGTTTACATAAATTAGGGTGGTTGCTTAACGTTAGTGAGCGGAACAATTGGACAACAAAACCTATCGTAACGTGGCTTAAACTATTTAATCCAGTTGCTTTGTAAATAGGTCCCTTGTTAAATGACAGACTAGTAAATGGCTACTGTAATAAACTGTTACAACTGCTACTGTACAAGCAGCCACGAGTCCCTGTCCAATAATTGATTCACGGGTTTGAAACCTGTGCAGAGTGAGCGAAACACTACGACACCCATATGACCTCTCAGAGACTTGGATTGTGTAGTTGCTAACTAGATTCAGGGTTAGTGGGTTGCTGTTAACTGCTGCAGGTTAACCTACTAGCTTTACCATCAGCGCTCTATACCCCACTTGAGCTAACGCTAGCTACATATGCCATATGGTGCAGCTGTAAGCATTAATTAGCGTAGTCTGTTCAGAACTGGATTAACGGGACGTCTGTCGCTAAAAGGAAGTTTCAAAACATTGTAGTAGCGTCTGTTTAGCCTGCCGGTGTATCAGGTACTTGTCAGCGTTTATGTATAACAGTGTATGATATTAATATAGTGTTTGTGGGTCGTTAGAGCTCAGTTTTAATAGTAGTTAGAGAAACTGTCGCGTTAATGTGACGACACAAAACAGCACATACAAGCCAATGTGGCCAATTAATTTTCCCCACGTGACCACCTGAGAAACAGCTGTGGCGGACCGCGCCAATTAGCTTATAAAGAGATAAAATTAATACTGTGCTGAACCCCTGCTCAGTGTTAGCCTGGTAGAGCCGGAGTTGCACATGAATCGTTCCCCATCTTAAATTATTATTTAAACATTTATTATTTAAACATGGTCATCTTGACTGTGATGCTCCTGTGTTTGGTTCCACAGAATGGGCAATTTATGGCCAGTTTTATTTTATATATATATATATATATATATATATATATATGTGTGTGTGTGTGTGTGTGTGTGTGTGTGTGTGGCTGTGTGTGAGTGAAATGAACCCATAAATAAATGTATGGAAACAGGCACAGATTCTTTGCACTAAACCGTTTTTTCCCTCCTCTGCTTTTTTCTATTTCCTCACACTTACTGTGAACAGGAGGAGCTGCCCTGTGGCCTTATTACTGCAGTTAAACATGTTTAACTGTGTGTGCATTTCTGCAGATTTGTATTTGTCTGTCTGATGAACTGTTTGTATGTGTGCTTATATTCATTTATTGGGCTTTTTTGCATATAACACCTTTAGATTTGTATTGTTGATGTGGTTATTCATGCAGCAGCGACTGAGTTTCTTTAGTGAAGTGAGCTTACGGATGTTATCAGAAAGAAGGGAATAGGGGACAATGCTAATGCTAATAATAAAAATAAAATTGGATGGCCGCTAAGATGGGTTTATTGACTTAGTTTTGCACTACAGAGGACTGATGTGTGCATCTGTGCACATAAACACGAGCCCATCTCCACATTGTGTATTTTGTGTGTGTGTTGATATGCATATATTGGCCCTGTCATACGCAGTAAAGCGTGGGACCTGAACGAAGAAGTCATATCTAAACTGAACTTTCAGAGGAAGAAAGAACTTGATGGAGCTGAAAACACTCTTCACTGTAATCCTCACAGCATAAAATATATCCCCATCACAGTGACGGTCTCCGCTTTAGATGGCGTGATCAAAGCAAAGACCTTCGTATGTACTGAAGACACTCATACTGTTATATGACACACAAACACAGAGTTAAATATTCCCTAAATAACTGCTACGGTATGGATTAATTATCAATTACAGCAAATGTCTGTTAAACCTTTTTAAGCACTTTGGTCCTCATTAATTCAAACAAAGACTTTCATTAAAGGCTGAGCCCTCTCAGGTATGAAGCCACACACGTTTATGCACACATGCAGTACTCCTATAATAACATAGTGATTTATTACCGTTCCTTAATTGTTCTGAGTTGTTCTTATATTCAGGTGGGGGTGGCAGGAAGAAAGCTTACTTAATTACTTACCTAACTTTAACTAGTAATGACTTCATGAATTTTTTTTTTTTTTTTTAAAGTAACCATTAAAGAAAAATAATTCATAACCATCCCACAGATGGTTCAATATTACTGATATTTATTTAGACTCATTCTCTCCAATTGATGTTGTGCGTTAACTTGGATAATTACTTCCTCCAAACTATCAACTTGTCTATTAAAGCCCATACGAGACTGCTCAGAGAAATCCTACCATAAATTAATGTGTTGATCTTAAATTACAAATTACAAATAATCTTCTTATGGCCTCTGGCAGTGGACTCATCTATGCTTGTCCTCAATTCTGTTGACCATAATATTTTACTACAGAGATCAGAACACAGTGTAAGTATTAACGATACTGCTGTGCTGTGATTTGATCTAATAGCCTTCAATTTATTCAAGTAAATGGGAGTCTTCTTTACATACTGAGATTATTTACAGAGTTACACAGGGTTCTATGCTAGGACCAGTTTGGTTTACATTATACATGCTTTCCTCAGGCAGTATTATTAGAAGCCACAGCATACATTTTCATTGTTATGCAGATGATACCCAGCTTTATTCATCCATGAAGCCAGATGATGCACCACAATCATCTGGCTTCTGTGAACAGGAAAATGCAGGAAGGCATTCAAGACTTAAAGGCCTGGTTGACCTCTAATTTCCTAGTTCTAAATTCACCTGAGGTTATTGTATTTGGCTCTACAAATCTTAGATACATACTCTGGATGGCGTTCCCTTGGCCTCCACTAACACTGTGGGGAATCTCTGAATCATGTTTGACCAGGATATGTCCTTCAGTGCACACATTAAACAAATATGTAGGACTGCTTTCTTGCATTTGTGCAGTAGCTCTAAAGTTAGCAACATCCTGCCTCACAGTGATGCTGAAAAGCTACTTAATGCATTTATTACTTCTAGGCTTGACTCTTTAAATTTATTATTATCAGATTGTTCTAAAAGGTCCTGAAAAGCCTAGTAGATTCAAAATGTTGCAGCTACAGTATTAAAAAAGACCAAAAGACTAAAAAGAGAGAGCATATTATAAGATTGGGCTTAAAACAATTTTTTTTTTTGATAAACCATATAGTTAGTGCTGGATCAGGTGACCCTGAACCCTCCCTTAGTTACTGTGCAATAGGTTTAAGCTGCTGGGGCCTTCCCATTGAGTGTTTCTTCATCCCTCACCTTTTTTCACTCTCTCTGTGTTTATACACCACTTTGCATTTAATTATTAGTCATTATTATTATTGGCTCTTGACCACAGTGTGACTTTTGTCCTGCCTCCCTCCCCACACACCCAACCGGTCGTGGCAGATGGCTCCACTTCCCTGAGCCTGGTTCTGCTGGAGGTTTCTTCCTGTTAAAATGGAGTTTTTATTATTATTCTATTATTGTTCTATTATTGTAGGGTCTTTACCTTTCCATATAAAGTGCTGTTTTTGTGAATAAGAGATACACAGACCATCATATTCTTTCCCACCAAACTAGAAATCATTTGCTGGGGAACCTTGCCATGTGTGAGGAACTGATTGTCATTTTAAGAAAGAATAAACTTTCTCCAGTATGATATCAAAAAAATTAGATGCACACTAAATTTGATCTAAAATATAGTATAATGGCATTCTGCAGCAAAGAGCTTTTCTTTAATAAATACATCCCAAACAAAGCATGATCAATAGTGCTAAACAATACAGAAAAAAGTAAAAGATGGAGCAGATTATTGCTGCCACAGGTGCGACTGGTGCATTGTATTAAAACTGGAAAGGCAGCGATTCTGAATTTTTTAACCTAATGGTACCTTTCATATCTTTGCTCTTATGTTGAATAAACATACTTTCTGTTTTTCCATATTTTCCATTCTTATTGCATTTTCTCACCCGCTCCGCTCCATAGCTCAGATTTTATATTGCAGTGGTTTATCCCTTCCTTGTGTTTTCGTGGGAGATATAATGTGTGAAGTCACTGGAACTGTCAAGCAGCACACAAGCAGGCCATTTTACAACTCATCCGCAATTTGATAGTAATTTCACACTTGAGGAAGGCAGTCATGACAATGTGCTCTCAATGCATGTGGAGATCCCTAGCTTGCTGGATAACACAGTTCACAACATTAAGGACAGCTTGAGCAGTTGTGATTTATGTTGTTGCTTAATTTGGCTGTCTGGTATTTTGGATGACAGGAGATTATTATGCTTTTGAGAGGAAACGCACTATGTCTTGTCCTATAACTAATTTAGCATCAGAGCAAGGATAATGCTGGCTATGATTTAGTGATAATGAAGTAATCTATGTAATTTGGCAATTGGAGACAATAGTGTAAAAGTGTGACAACAGAAATTTAAAAAATAAATAAAAGTAAATCAATATTATAGCTTATTTTAGAAACAAGGAAAACAAAGGCAATAACTGTTGGAATTATTATGCGAACTTATAGTTTGGTTTCCTATGAGTTATCATATCTAATGTTTTCATAAGTTGTTTCTATATATTACTGTGGTTTCTTTTATTTTGATGGGGATATGTTTGTGATACTTTTAAAGGAGGTTTCGAAGGAACTGCAACCCCCATACAAACGTATCCCCCACAGCACACAGACACACACACACACACAACCCCCACAGCGCACAGGTACACGAACGCGCACACATGTAAGTCATGTACGTCATGCGCATACACATAAGCACACATTTATATATGGTAAACGATAGGAATGTTGCTGACTGTATGTTGTAACTGGAGGTTTGTGGCCTCACGTGATTTTTATTGTATGCATGTGTGAATAAAGGCTGCGGGGGGGCAGCGACTCGGTGAAGATCCCTCCTTTGTGTCCTGAGGGACGCAGAGGACGGCTTCCCTTGCAAGTAAAATAAGAGTTGTGCGTTTGTTCCTTGTTTTATAAAATGACCTGAACCTATCAATAACCTCATATCAGAGTCGTAGATATATGAAAGCATCCATCTAAATATCACAATGCCTTAAGTATTTAAAATCAACTTTATCACATCGCCTTTTGACAAGCAAGACCAAAGTGATTTATAGCTTGCATGCATTAGCATCATAGGCCAAAATAGAAAGAAATTAGTAGAAGTAATCTTGTTTCATATAGTCACCTGAAGTTTTGTTTTCATCTATTTCTGTTCTGTGTTCAACACCCCCCCCCTCCCCACCCACCTTTGATTTCCATGGGTTCATTCATATGTACATCATATCGCCTGCAGCACTCCTCTTGCATGCAGGCCTACTTTTACATGTTGGTATATAGGTAGATGTAGCTGTTTGGGGGTTTATTGTATTGTTCTGGAGCTGACAGGGTTATCGGTTCGTACGCTCAACACAGAACTTGATGGATATGTTTGAATTTGCCTGAGAGAAAAGGTACGCAAATATTTTAATTAGGAGTTGTTGTTTTTTGTCATTTTTGATTGACAGGCAGATAAATGAAGTGCTTTAGGCAAAAGAAAGTGTTTGTGTGAAAGATAGAACAGGGATGTCAGCGACAGACGAGCACAAATGAAATCTCAGGGAGGTAGCAAAACTTGTTTAAGTTTAAGCGATTAGATATAGAGAGCTCAAAATGCCTCTGATTTGGAACTATTCAATCTTGTACTTATTAATTATTAATTGCAATTATTAACAATTTCCCTAATGATATTCATCTAACAGGTGTTACATTTGTTGCGATATTTTCTGTGACAACTGGAATCCACACATGAAATCAAACACTTATAGAATATTTATCAGATTTTTTTTCACATTTCCCAAATCCAAGATCTTAGAACATACAAAAAATATAGTTTATGTTTCTAATCTTATGATAACTGTTTTCAGTCATTTATTTAATTAATGTATAGTTATGATTTTTTTTCATTACTATTATTATTTCCATTCATATGTTTTCTTCTGCTTATCTGGGACTTGGGTCACGGGGACATCAGCCTAGGCAGATAAACCCAGACTTCCCTCTCCCTAGCCACCACATCCAGCTTATCTGAGGGAACACCATGGCATTCCCTAGCCAGCCAAAGGATATAATCTCTCCAGCGTGTCCTGGGTCTGCCCCAGGGAGCACCTCACCGAGGAGGCATCCTAGTCAAGATGCTACCTCAACCACCTCAACAGGCTCCTTTCAGTGTGGAGGAGCAGCAGCTCTCAGATGACTGCACTCTTCACCCTATGTCTAAGGGAGAGACCAGCCACCCTTTAGAGAAAGCTGAAGGGTGGCTATCCAAAGCGTGAGACCATGGGTGAGGGGAGGGGCGTAAATCAGCAGGTAAATTGACAGCTTTTATTCTCATCTCTCTCTTCACCATGATGGACCAGTGCAGAGTCCAATTGACTGCAGCTGCAACTCCAACCTGTCTGTCAATTTCCCTCTC
>VUQJ01039628.1:0-13657 GCA_015108635.1 Andinoacara biseriatus | reverse complement strand
CTTCACCTGCTGTGCTGAGCTGCAGTCCAAACATGTCCACATGTGTTGGAAGTTCATCACGGCGTCCGCAGTCATTTATCCTTTCTGTCAGCTCACCTCAGGCAGTACTGTATGGTTTCAGATCCGGGGATAATTTAGTGCTTTTTAAAAACAAAAGTGGAACGTGAGGCAGGCTCAGGTTTACCAACAGGCCCGTTATCCTGTAACCCAGAGCCTGCGGACACCTTTAACAGGTGAGGACAGCTGAAGGATTATCTGCGTGATTTATTCATTGTGTTTATATTTTTGGTCATTTTTGGCCTTTTCAGTGGCCTGTTGTGCACATAGACTGTACATAAAAAAGGACAGAGGCGCTGTGACATCACTCATTGGTTTGCAGACTTCGAACTCTCTTTGATCCTATTGGCCCAAAGTGCCGTATTTAAACAAAGGGAGTTGTTGGGAAGCTGGATCGGCGCTCCACATGGACTCAGACACCCGCTCATCAGTCACTGATAACAAACTAGAATTTCAGTCGCACACTTCCAGGATGGTGTTTGTGCACAGACTCGGCCACGAGGTCCAGTTCAATGACTCCAGCCAGCAGCGACACCTCTGCTATCACCCGCCGGTCAGTCAGAGGAAGCACCGGTCAGTGTTTAAACCTGATGGACAAAGAACGGGTATGAATCAGAGACGTTTTTGAGTCCGTGCTGCTCAGCCTGCTGTGTGTCCTTATCTTAACAGCAGAAAGGTTTACAACACAAGAATCTCCAGATGTGTGACTGTTGCATTCTTTCCTGCAGTGTATGTGTGTGTGTGTGTGTGTCTGCACGCCTTCCCCTGTGAATAATGTTAGTGATTTATGGTTGCTGGGCTGTTGTGACCGTTTTTGCATATAAGCTGAAGCTTTTTGTGGAAGATTTTTTCACATAAGCAAACAGTAGAAAATGTTCTTTAATGTGACTTTAGTGGTTCTGATCTGGTTTCAGGTCTGTGCCGTCAGCACCGCAGGCACAGAAAGGACGTCAAAGATGGTCGTTCAGTTTGCTGTTAGGAAGTAAAATCAGTTCATTTGCATGTTTAAGTCATCTTAATATCTCGCTGAGGCTGCGTGAAGGTCGGAGCATCAGACCAGAGGGTCCCGGTGGGTCAGAGGGGTCAGACGGATGCTGAAGCAGGGAAGCAGGCAGGCCTCAGGTTTGGGTCTTTGAGGCAGCGGCTGAAGGGTGGATGGAACTTTATTGATCCAACACTTTTCAAAACAGCAGGAAGGAAGGAATCCAAACAATAGGAAAGATGGAGTGGGAATAAAAAAACACATTTTTTTCAGTATTTTTCAGCCATGCTGGAAAATAATTTTAGCTTTCTTGACTTTTGCTCTTTTGTGTGCTCGAATGATCCGACTTCAGGGCTGAGATGAAGTTCTAACGGTGCAGTGAGAGCAGCGAGCAGAGCTGCAGGTGTTTCAGGCTCTGCTGTGAGTGGGCGCCTCCTTCTGTGTCCACGTTCATTTATAACGGTTTCATCCGTGATTTCCATCCACACAGGATGAGATTAATAAAAGTTTCAGGAATGTGAACGCATGAGTCCAGGTAACGTTTAATGAACACCTGATGTGAGGAGCTGTGAGGAGGCAGAAACCGTCTAAAAGTCCAAAAGCAGATTTCGTCTCCCGTCTTTATTGATGCAATAACTGTGATTTCAGTGGTCTCTGGGAAAAAAACTGCATTTAAAGCCTCATTAATCAAAGAGGATAAAAAACTGCTACAAAAGAGTTGAATCCAATCAGTTCCAGTGGTGCTGATGGAGAAGGTGCAGTTTATTTGGGTCAGTAGGACTGCTGGAAGGAGCTGAGTGTCGGTTTGGTAGCTGGCGGTCTTCGGATGGGTGGGGGTCTCCCGTCCTCTGGGGGGGTGGGCTGCCGCCCCCCTCTGCCTCTCACTGTTGTGTGAGAAAGCAGCAGCTCTGCCTCCAGACCAGAACTTTCTGCTGCTGACGCTGAGGTGAATCAGGGTCACTTATCCAAATATTATCTGTTTCTCTGAACGATTATTACCCCTCAGATTTATGACTGGCCGCTCGCTGAAAACAGTTTCAGATGGCGAGGCTGCGCCGGCTCGACGCAGAGCCCCTCACTGTTGCTCTTGGGCACGATGGCAGCGGTGGTGATGGCAGCAATGGCAGCACAGTTTATAATGCTTAGCGCTGAAAAATGGAGCCCTCAGCGACATGTTGTGTTTTTAAAGAAACTATTGAATAGCTGTGTGTGAGATGGGGCGAAGACGCAGGACTGTGGCTTTATTTAACCTCCCATTTATTCCAGGCAGGCTGAACAAACCCTGTGGTTATGGAAGATTTAACATTCAGAGTGACAATAATGAGGAGAATCAAATGGGATATACAGTAAAAACAAATAAGGTGGAGGAAGAGGGAACGAAGAAGACATTCCTGAGGGATGAAGACAGAAAGGAGAGCAGTGAGGGGAGTAAAGCAAAGACATCCACACAGCTGCAAAGGGACGAAGAATAAATGATAAATATGGCTACAAAAGAATAAAAATAGATACTAAGTGACCAGATAAAGGTGCTAAATCACCACAAAGTCACAAAAGTGACCATAAAGGCCTCACTGTCCTCGAATCAGAGCATGCATGCAGCTTCTGAATGCAGAGATCTTTTAGAGGAAGATTAGGAAGAGGAGGACGAGATGAAGGAGAAGAGCAGCGGGAGCAGGACAGGACGAGGAGACACTGTAAGATAACGGAGGAGGAGGAGGCAGATGAAGAGAGCCGATAACAGTAGAATTAGTGGGTAATAATCGATTAGCTGTAAAAGTGAAGCGTGCACGCATTGATCTGCTCTCAGGAACAGTTTTACAGGATTTAGACTGAAGAAGAAGAAAACTGTTTAGTACAAAAACAGAAGAAGAAGAAGAGTCTGACTTTCTCTGATTTTTCCAGCTGACAGACCTCGAATCAGCTGATGAGGAAAGCATGTGATTGGTCAGGTTGAGGCCTGTGGTTCTGGTTGGATTATAGGCTACATGTTTATTAGCCTGTAAGCGTTCTCGTGTTTCATCTCAGTTATTGCAAATGATGCAACATCACAGAGTTTTTGTTTTAGATAAACTATAAGTTTCTAAAAACCTTCTTATCACTTTTAAGACATTAAAACGGTCCGAGGACCGAAGGTGTGGTTTTACAGACTGAGAGCGCCTGTAAGGGATCATCGACAATTATGAACATTTTCCATACCAACAATACACAGTTGTGTGTGTGTGTGGGTGGGGGGGTTACAGCCAGCGTTCGCTTTTCAAATAGTTAGAAAATGTTGGTCAGAATTATGTAATTTGAGTGCTGCCGCCTGACCGCCATGCATCCACTCTGGTTCACTTGTACACCACTGCACTATTGCGCGGTCTGCAGAGATATGACCTCCGGTCTGCCGGATCAGTTCAAAGGCCTCGTTAACTCTCTAAAATAGGCCATTATTGATTCACAGACAGACTCTACTGACGATATCAGGCAGGAACAAGCTGTGAGTGCAGCGCAGCAGGTGTGGAGAGCAGCAACAAATTCAACAAGGAAACCGTACGCCGAAAACCGCGGAAAACGATGATAGATTTTATTCAGAAGGTATTAATTTTACAGGTTCCTGTTTTCATCCATGCTGGCCTGGATATTTGTGCGTAATCTGGTGATTGATGGAACTGTTGCCAACTTTTGTGTAAGAAAACTCGCTGTGGGCTTTCTCAAAAGTTGCTCAAAGTCACTAAAGGACAAATCGAGGTGCGATGGTGGGATTGGGTGGGGGGTGTGCAAAGCCAAAGCGTACGAAGGGACGCAGTATGAGCGCTGTATGTGCACAAAACACGGCACAGTGGAGTCTTCAGGTTTGGGGTCTATCTCCAAAAGTCACAGATGTCACCGGAAAAAGTCACTAAATTTGTCGCTAGTTGCTTTTTGGAAAAAAAAATTGGGGGGGGTCTGAAAAGTCACTAAGTTGGCGTTACCAAAAACTGATTGCAGCTTCGACGATGTGACAGAAATGTTCTTTATGACTCTGAAAAACAGTACGCTTTGGAAAATGTTGATAATTGTGAATGACCCATTTAAATGCATTTAAAATATTCCTAAAGGCACAAATATGACTGAGGGGTTCAGAGGTCGTGGAGATGAAGGCTAGCTCATACAGTATATAGACAGATGTATCAGGCCACTCCTCTTAATCACTGTTGTCCTGGGGTTTGGCCCGGCACCCTTACTTCCAGTGAACGGGAATCTTTGTGGGAACGGTTTGGGAAAGGCCCTCGTCTGTTCCAGCATGACCGCTCAGCGGTGCACAAACGGCCCGTGAAGGCTGGACGACTTTGGTGTGGAAACAGTCCTGACCTCAACCTGGGATGAACTAGAGACTGCAAGTGTCCAACATCAGTGTCTGTCTGGACCACCACGCTCCTCTGGGTCAGTGGGCAAAGACGAGATCTTTACTGTAGAGTTTGTATGTTTGTGGCATTTTTACACACCTGTGTGGGGATTAACTCCCTCTGCTGCCATTACAGGAACTTTTTCCAGCCCTCAGTCCTGCTTTAATGACAGGAAATAAGGATTTGCATTCTCTAAAGCTCATAAATATTAATCATATTTATTATCTTCAAGTCTTTTCACTTCAGTATAAAATTACTCATCTCAGCCTGAATTCCACCCATAACTGTATTAAAAGCTTCAAATATGGGAGATCAATGTACAGAAAATAGAAACGGTGACAATTTAAAAATATAGTCGGGGAAATTGTTTAACCTTTAACCTTTTTACACGTCACGTAAAACCCTAAAATATCCAGTGTAATGTTGCTGACATGAATTTGAGTGTAACTATGGTGTATATATAACGCTGTGTGTGTGTGTGTGTGAATGTGGCAGCATGAAGATGAACAAATTCAACTCTCAGCAGCTTCATTTCAAAACGTCTTGTGAAGAGTTCGGTGTTAAAAGCTTCACACACACTCCGTACGCTTCTGTGTGTGGTGTGTGTGATGGAGGAAGACATGATAACTCACAGCTGCATTAGTGACTTACTGACACACACACAGTGATAAATGCATTTAACGCACACACTTGTCTCACTCGTATCGTCGTCTGACGGCGGAGAGGCCATTTACATGCCAGTGTTGGTTCAGAGCAGCAGTTAAGTGTTTTTAGCTGATAGCTGAAACACATTCCTGTCTGCGCGCGCACGCACACACACGCGCGCACGCACACACACACGCATGCACGCACGCACACACATCACATCACAGTGTATCTGTGCGCTTGGTCCAGAGAAGGAGAAGATTTACTCTGTGTAATTAGGTCAGAAGGTCAGAAAACTGTGGGTAAATTGTTGGCACACACACACACACACACACACACACACACACACACAGTCAGATGGTGATTGAAGCTCACACTGACATCACTCAGAAATAAACTCAATAATAGAAAACATTAAAAAAGCTGCATTTCTTATGACTAAAAACCAGGAAATATACATTTCTGAAAGCTACAGAAACCCAAATGTGAAGGTGCAGTTGATTCAGACTTCAGTGTAACAAATAAGATGTAGAGCCGTGTGTGTGTGTGTGTGTGGACAGTGACAGAGCAGTAAGTGAAGGCCTGACAGCAGAGATCAATGACTGAAAGAGAGAGCTGTAATCCACTCTCTTAAAAGCACTCACAGGCTGTCACTGGTGTGTGTGTGTGTGTGTGTGTGTGTGTGTGTGAGACTCTTACCTCCAGTTTTCTGCTTGTTGTAAGGAGGCAGACACAGATTAGGCTCTCTCCACTTCACTTCTATTGAAAAGTGAAAGGAAATAATCACGTTTGTGTGACTTTCATCAGGACAGAAAGATTTCCGAAACCTCTTCAACATGGATTTGATTCCTCAGCTTGCAGGTCTTCATGAAGTCTCCTCGGTGGTGCTTTGTGTTGATGATAATTCAGAACCTTCTCAAATGAACTAAAGCTATCACCACCTACTGAGTCGAGCCCCAAACATCTGCACGCTGTGTTGATGAGATATCGGCTGAAACTGAAGCGTGGCTGTGGTGCACGTTCTTGCATTACCAGTTTGTACCACAAGATGGAGCAGCAAGTCATTGAAACCTTTTATTTAATCATTAGGAAAACATTTTTGTAGCAAGAAGATAAAAGTTTCTACGTTTGTAGCAAGTCTGCCAGATCGTATTGTTACAGTTTTACCTGCTGTAGTGTGGAAAGTTTCAACTGTACATCAACAGAACCTTCAGAACCCTAATTATAATATTATGTATGAAGGTAATCCATACTAACTACATAAGCTAGATAAAGAGTGCACTAATTATTGAAAACCATTTTCTGTATCTACATATGTTGGATACAGAGTTGCTAATGCACACGTGTTGTTGGCGCTTTCTACGTGATTTTTGTGAACCTGTTAGAGGAAGGATGCAGGACTCGGGTGTAAATCCTCTGGTTTTATATGCAAAAATACTGATTGCTGTATCCTATGTTGTTGCAATTTTACCGGCATTTAAAAGCGGTTGGCAGCCGGGAGCGCCGGCGTTCCGGCAGGTCACATGGGTTTGTTATCCGAATTTTCCAGAACTGAAATAGTTGTGTCAAATATTCAGCAAGTGTGTCAAAGGTCGTAAAATGGAAAATGTTTTTGGAACTGCTGGGTTGGAAAAGTAAGACAATAAGTGTGGACATTATGTTGTGTGTGTGTGTGTGTTTCTACTGTTTTATAAACCCAATCTTCATGAGCTGAGACAAAGATGTTCGCTGTGGAAGCTCCTCTGCAGGCTCGCTGAGTGATGTGGGGTCTGCTGTGAGGGTCGTCTGTCCCGGACACTCTGAGGGTCAAACAAGCAGAATTTATTGAGCCGTAAAAAACTTGAAGCTGCAAGAAAAAAAAAAACCCTGAAGTTAGTTTTGTCAGGATTGTTGTGCTCAGATGGAAAAATGACAGCTGGAGCCATGAAGCCAATCCGGCAGCCTGACAGTGTTTGCAACATTTTCTGGCTGTTGAACTAAACAACATTTGGTATTTGGTCATTTGTCTTGTGGCTGGAATTTTGCAGCAATGGATTCGATAAACACGGGCGGCCAAAACCTCTTTGACAGAACAGCATCGAGCTGGAAAGCAGCTGCTGGGCCGAGAGGCCCGAGTTTACCTTCAGATGTGTGCGCAGGCAGTGAAAGGTGATATAATCCGAGCTTCAGATTCACGGAGAGTCAAATTACATTTATTTGAACTTGAACTTCAAATCAGTAAAACTGCTGGTTTGATTTTGCTCGGGTCACCTGAAGGACCTCCAACAGCATCAGACCGCCGCAGGCTCAGTCTTCGATTTTTTTAAAGCCTGATGTTTCTCATCATCTGAGACAAACTTAATAAAAACTCAGTGAAACCAGCGTCATAAATTCTTTAATAATAAGTATAAACGTGAAAATGTGCTCATCAGAGCGATGATGTTTGGGAGTGAAATCTCTGATCTGGTCAAAATAGAAATCTCTGTTGGACGCTGATGTTTTCATGATGGAAAATAAAGAACTGGCTGCATTATTATAGAAAAAGCTGCTCAGTGATTATATTGTACACAATGATTATAAGTTGTAGCCTGATAAACCTGCAGCTCCTCTGATAGTGTTAAAACATCCTGATCTACAGCACAAATAATCATGTTTAGAGTTGTTGGTGTTAGCAGGTCATGAAAGCAGCGACTCGATCACGTCTCAGACTTTATATACAGCAGATTGATTCTCAATCACAGATCAGTTCACCAGATTCTCATATATGAAGCTTTAAATGATTTAAATAGGTTTAAATTATTAGAACTCAACATCAGCATTTTTACAGGAAAGCAAGCAGCCTCTTAAAGAGAGAAATGATTTACCGTGATGATTCTCATCATCATCGGTAATGAAAATAACTTATTTTTGATTGAACTTTTGTTTCTTAAATATGTAAAACAGAGAAAATATGGAAACAGTTACAGGCCACGGGGTCAGTAATGGCGCGTTTCGCCCTGTTGGTGCGCATTAATGCACATCGTGGAGTCGGTGAGGAGCAGGCAGACTGGGGTGAAGGCAGAGGAGTGTAAGCAGGCTGACATTAAAGTGCTTACATCCAGAGAATAAGAAATGAGGCTGTTTCCTCTGATTCTCGCAGCCGTTTACAGCATTGATCGTTTGTCGGCTGAATGGACAGCAGAGAGGCCGGCTATTGGCTCGGGTCATCACCTTAGAAACAGCCAACGCCTCCTCAATACAGTCACGCTGCATCTTCAGCACGGATGGACGGAGGGATGGATTAATAATGAGCACAGAGGCTGAGGAGGATCGACTCCAAGTGCTTATGATCACTATTATCTGTGCAGGCTTGTGTTGATTTATTTACTCATTTTTAATCGCTTCGTCCCCGCCGGCCTCGCAGCAGACGTCCATCAGCTGAGAAACACGAGTGCAGCTTTAAGGCTCAAATCAATGTAAAATCACAAGTTCAGACACTGCTGATTCATTTGTGAAGGAGCGGGGAGCTCGAAGGTGGATGGTAGCATTGAACCTGAGGGTGGCGCTAGAGGTCACTGGGTCATTAAAATGAAAAGCATTGAAGGTGGAAGGGGTGGTTTCCTTCAGGGGCCGAGAGCAGCAGGAAAAAAGCTTCTTCCTCTTAATGGAGCCGTGTTTGGTTTACGTTTCCACTGCTGCTCTCAAAAAGTATTTTTAGATGTTGAAGCTGGCAGACGGCGCACTGAGGCTTTTAAGCAGGTGTAAATCAGGCCTGTGTAACGTTTAGCGCCCAGCAGGCCTGCAATCATCACGCTGCAGCTGACTGCAGAGAACAGCCTCGTGATGAGCTGCACACGTTTGTTTAAAACATTTCAAATCAACCAAAATTATTTCTTTTTGTCTGAGCTGTAAATGCACAACTTGTAATCATCTTTGATTACAGAGGTTCTTTCTAAAGAACAGAGCTGCTACATCATCACACGATTCAGTGATTCATCTCTACACACAATCACATTTTTGGCTTTTGTTTACTATAAATATCTTTATGCTGCCTACAGTTTGACAAGTAATCACTTCACCTAAAATAAATGTAATGGAACAAAATCTGATTTAGTCAAAGGTTGTATATTCACAACATAATCTGCAAAAGCAGGTGAGTCCTGAACCTGGACACAAATGTGACAGTCGGACTTTCTTCTCATCTACGTGCATATGCTGTTATTTTTATGGGCTTGTTTCTTAAAAGGAAAAACAATGGAGTCAGTTTAATTGTTGCATTAAATATTTAAGGTAATTTATCTAAAATGCAGTTTTGCTGTACCATTAAAAAATATGAGAAGCAGCTGAAATCAAGCAGATCATTAATAAATTGTGTAGATGTAGAAAAAAATGATAACATATTTTTGCACTTTATTATTATTATTATTATAGTAATTTTTTGTAATTACATATAGTAATTTTCTTTGCATTGCTTTCAATTTGACATTTAGCTTTTAGTTTTTCAGTTATTTTTTTGGGTTTCATGTTTTATATTTTTGGATACTTTATTTTTGCCCTGAATGGAAACGTTGGGCCAGTTTCTGGTGTCTGATTAATAAAAGGAACTTGACTGATTTAAATTAAAATTTCTCTTCTTATCCCAGAGAAGGAACTGTGTAATTATATTGTATAAATGGAGCATGAGTACCAGTTGGCCACCATTTCTTACTCACTATATTTTAAAGTGCTGCGTTTTAGCTTTACAATTATGATTTTATCAAAGGTAATCTCAGTTCTTGAGCTAGTTATGTGGTGAATAAGGTGCACCGTGTCCACACTGTTCACTTCTGGGCTGAATATATTTCAGTTTGGACCACAGGAGCCACGGGTTAGCTAGCTGCCCATTTCTCCTGGTTTTACTCAGTTTAGCAGCTTCCACACAGTCCTAAAATATTTATAGTTCAGAGATTTTTGCTCTTGTAGATATGACAGGTTAGTCAGACTTGTCTAACTTTGATATAGAAAGTTGAGCATGTAACAGTTTTGTTGTGCAGCAGATGTTGAGGGTTTCACCAGGATGGACGAGGTTAGAGTCCATCAGCTCAGGTTGAGCAGAAGGAAGTTAGAGAGGCTGAGCTGGTTTTTACTGTTCCCTTTATTTTCTACCAGATCAAAGATACAAATGAGATCTTACTGTGACATTATATCATAGCTGCTGCACATCTTTAACATGTTCCTGCCTTGCCTGGGGTTTGTTTCATTATCAGCTTAGAAAATGAGCTAAAGTCTTTGAGCTGGACAAAGTAAAATAATTCAGTACATTTACCATGACACAGTTAAACTGTTCAAAGCATTTTTACAGTAGCTTCAATTATAATCACTGAAAATAGTTGATTATTCTTCACTGTATGGATGGAAAAATGATGCATGTGCTAACTCTCTTTCAAATGTATCAATAATGCCCTGAATTAATCAGAGTGAACTCTCGGTTTTCAACTCTGATTATTTGTGTTTTCAGATCTACGACGCAGAGGGAACGTTACAGCACTTTATCGACGGGAATGATCCCAGTAAATCCAGCTGGATGAGGTATATCCGCTGTGCGAGGCACTGCGGGGAGCAGAACATGATGGTGGTACAGTACAGGTAGGAGCAGGTTCACTTTTTATATGTATTTTCCATATTTTAGCCTCAAAGCACACAGTTCACAGTGGTTATTTCTACTGTTGCTAATTTCAACCAAAGGCCAGCTTTTTAGATCTGTATCAAGTATCTGTATTTAAAACTCATTACCTCATAAATATAAAGAACTTCCTGATTATAGGAACACTTTTTATTATATTTGAAGAGCAACCAACATGAATCAAGTACGGAAGACGATTAGGGCCACTAAAAAAATAAAATAGGGCAAAAAAAAGAGCAGTCAGATTTGTGAGATTAAAGTCAGATTTGTGAGATTAAAGTCAGATTTGTGAGATTAAAGTCAGATTTGTGACTGCTCTTTTTTTTCCTATGCCACTTTTTTTTTTTGTTTTCTTTTAGTGGCCCTAATCTTTTTTCTTAATCACATTTTAGCAAAAAAATTAAAACAATTTAAGGATTTAAAATGAAACATTAACAATCCCACAAGTTTCACGTGTTTAGACGAGTCAATTAAAAATGATCAAATAAAACTATTCTGCACAGCTGTGCTATGAAAAGTAGAGAGAGCTCAATATAACTTGTAATATTTTATTAACTTGTATCAATTATAAGTTGGATAAACTAGTTTATCTTCAGCATTACTGTAAAGATCTATAGCATCATTTAAACAAGTCTGAACACAGACACAAATTCAACAACGGTGTGTTTCTTCTCTTTTTTTATAGCTTTTATTTCTTTGTTGTAGTAGTCGTATAAATTCTTCCTTCCTCTTCATCCTTCCTCTTCTTCAGTCTTCCTACGGCTGCCCGTGCCTCTGAGAATCTCATTTGTTTAGGAACTTTGACAGTTAATGGAAATATAGTTATTAATTAGAATCAAAGTAAAATGGAAGTGAAATCTCTGCCTGCATTTCTGAACAGTCTTCTGTCCTGTCACTGCTCGTTTTCATCCATCCTGTAAATTGCTGGGATCTCAGCTGGTTCACGTGTCTGAAAACTAACTTGACTATCAGTCACTGGAATCAACGGTTTCTGGCAGTTTCATGTCCAAATCCTAGTAGGAAAGACTTTGAAGCTGAGAGCAAACCTTTGGCCGTGCACGTGACTAACCCTGTGATCTTTGATCAGAGTCGGTTTAAACCTGGTTACAATGTGGATAAGTAAAAATATCTGCGTAAACTAAACATTTAAGACATTTACACTCTGATTTATCATCTCATAAGGTAAGTTATTGCTTGCAAATAACCATTTAAGATGTTAGATGTGGAGTTGTGTGAAACAACATCATATTAACATTTATGAACAATCACTTTGTGCCCATTTGTGCTGCATTAAACTAGTGTTAAATACACCGACTTGTTTATCGATATTTTGAATCCTCCTGTAGATGATAAACGGTACTGCGCTCCAGCTTTATTGTTATGCTCTGTTTGTTTAATAATCCAGGTGGCGTGTCCTTGGCTCATGAAATATTTAAGCCTTACAGGGCAGCCACACCCAAATGTATAATTTTATATGATGCATTGCTAAAGATTAAACTGCGTTGGCCACTGACAGGAGATGCGTTCCTGTAAAATAAGTTTGATATTTTCTCTAAATCTTCTGTTAACACTTAAACAGTGGTCAGGTTTTGAAAGCAGGACTTAAAGTATAAAGGAGTCAGAGAATATTACTATTTTTACTAAAGGAAAGGATGTAAATACTTTCTTAACCACCGATCATTGTTGGCTAATAGAGAATATCACATTTCTTTAGATAAAAAAAGAATAATGCTAACACTTCTTCAACTGCACCAAATGTAACAAGCTGAAGGACACTTTACAAAATATCATGAAGTAACATGTTTGATATCGACTGATTTGTGTCGTGCTGATTTGGGAGACTGAGTTAGTTTGTTCCTCGGCTTTGCCACCTTTCTGTAAAAGTAACTGTGTGCTACTGCCAGACTTTAAAAGTATCAGCACCAGTATGAACACTAGCTCATTCACCTGAAATCAGGTTTTGCATCACAGTATCAGACTATTTGGTCCAGGAAAAGCAGTTATTCTTCATCTACCTTATCCTGCTCTCAGGCTTTCACTCCTTTTCTTTTATTTGTGTATTTCAGTATGTGTATTAACTTATTGCAGTTTACGTCTATGTCTGCATAACATTGTGTTTTCTGACTCAGAGTTGAGCTGCAGAAGTTGCAGGTATCTTTTGGCTCCAGAAAACTAAGGTCAAAACCCTGCATATGGTTCTGATTTTATTTGAACATTTCTTGTCTTTTCCTGTTTTGGATTTTTTTTTCTTCCTTCCCAGTACAGTAGAGATCTGTGATGGTGCAAGATGTACCCTTAGACCCCCTCTTTGGTGCAGAAATGATCAACTTGATTAACTGGATGAGTGAACATGTATCAAGAAACCTACTACTTATTATTTCGGAACAATAACAGGAAGAAGGTCCAAAGAGCAGCAAGTCTTGAGAACGCCTGTAGACATTTATTTGGACAAATGGCTATAACTCCAATACTTAATGTTTTGTTTTTTAATACATGTCAATTTTAAAAATTCAATTCAATTTTATTTATATAGCACCAAATCACAACAAACAGTTGCCTCAAGGTGCTTTATATTGTAGGTACAGACCCAACAATAACACAGAGAAAACCCAACAGTTAAAATGACCCTCTATGAGCAGCACTTGGTGACGGTGGGAAGGAAAAACCTGATTATGCAAAGCTTTGTACGTGAGGAGAAGGATTTTAAATTCTATTCTAGATTTAACAGGGAGCCAATGAAGTGAAGCCAGTATGGGAGAAATCTGCTCTCTCTTTCTAGTCCCTGTCAGTACTCTAGCTGCAGCATTTTGGATCAGCTGAAGGCTTTTCAGGGAGCTTTTAGGACAGCCTGATAATATTGAATTACAATAGTCCAGCCTAGAAGTAATAAATGCATGAATTAGCTTCTCTGCATCAGCCTGAGAAAGGATGTTTCTAATTTTGGCAATATTGCGCAAATGCAAAAAAGCTGTCCTACATATTAAT
>VUQJ01039622.1:0-14056 GCA_015108635.1 Andinoacara biseriatus | reverse complement strand
AGATATATCATTTAAACGACATCAGAAAAAAGGAGTCATTCTCTGGTAATCGTGACTGCCTGTGCAAAATTCTGTTACGATGTTCCATGTGGTAAATGTTACGCAGATTCAGTGCATGAATGCAGGGGTGATTTGTGACAAAAGGATAGCAGCGAGAGTGAAAGGGAAAGTTTACAAGATGGCAGTGAGACCTGCTGACCTGCTGGGGACAGTGACACTGACAAAAAGATGAAAAGTGGAGCTGGAGGCAGCCGAGTTGAAGATGTTTGGATTTTCATTGGGAGTGACCAGAATGTACAGGATTAGAAATGAGTACATCAGAGGAACAGCTCAGGCTGAGCAATTTGGAGACAAAGAGAGAGAGAGGCAAGGCTGAGATGGTCTGGGCATGTGCAGAGGAGGGAGAGTGGATATATTGGACAAAGGATGATGGAGGAAAATGGAGCTGCCAGCCAGGAGGCAAAGCAGAAGAACACAGAGAAGATTCATGGATGTAGTAAAGAAGGACATGCAGATGGTTGGTGAGATGGAGGCAGATGATCGGCTGTGGCAAACCTTAAAGGAAGCAGTCAAAAAAAAGAGAAGCAGAAGAAGCAAGAAAAAAAAGCAGAAGTAGTAGTAGTACTAGTACTAGTAGTAGTAGAAGATGAATACAGAATCTGGCCTGGTTGTAATGCTACAGAAAATGTGAGGGCTTTTTATTCTTCTCAGCAATTTGTGAGGTTGTGAGAATCAAACAAGTAATAGTCTGGTGACTTTACAGCTAGCAGCTGGTCATCTTCTCCAAACAAAATGAGCATGTACAATACTGAAAGGTGAACTGGATTAACATGATAAGACTTGTAAATGAAGGCAACTTGATTGTCTAAATTTCATGCGTTAAAAGTATTTTTAAAACAAAATAAATGGTGACTGAAAATTGACTGAAATTTAAAATGCTTTCACAGACCAACTATGAAGTCATTTCCTGGAGACAGCCAGTGTCCAAAAATGTGTAGTCAACTCCTGAAAGCTTAGCAACTGAGTGGTACTGGAAATAAAAGTCAGATCTTCACGTTCAGCTGCTGAAAACCACAAATGTAGAGATATTTGAGTTTAGATCAGTGTTTAAAAAACCCCTCTTACCAGCTAAAAACCTCCAAGCAAACATGGAGCAACTGCTGAGATTTTTATGCGCATGTAACCTCAATAATGTCACCAACATCTTTGACTATCAGTCTCTCAGTGGGCATCCTGAAGTGAGTCTTGGGTTGAGTTCTCTTCATGTAGAGTGTATAAAAAACTGTTGAGGTTGTGTTATCACTGCCTTCTTTGGGACTGAAAGTGTTTCAGGAGACTACATAATGTGTCTGCTTCTCTTCTCACGGGGACCGCTATCGAGCGCAGTCACCCTGCAGACGTCAACCCATTGATTTATACTTTCACTCCACTCCTCTCTCCATCCCTCCACCATCCCTGGTTGACTATACGTCGGCGCCACGTCGTCCAGGACGTGGATGGACTCTTAATACACGCCTCGTACACAAACACATACAACGCTCGACAGGCTCCCCACCAGGTTTGATTAATTTGGCTCGTAACGCGTGTGAGCAGAGCTATCACCGGCATCCAGATGTTCCACAGCCCTTTTGTCTGTACCCCCAACCACACACACACACACACACACACACACACACACACACACACACACACACACATACACATTGGACACACACCTGCTTCCAACCCCTCCCCTTGCCTCCAGTAGTTGAGGATGTGATGCTGCGTGTAGCATGCTGTTGTTTTGATTATTCCTGCTTTGCCTCTTGCTCGCTGTGAGCCGTGACTATCTGTTCTGCATCAGAAGAAAGAAGTGTTTTTTTCAGAGAGGCTCAAAGAGATTGCATCAACGACTTAAAGGAAGCTATCAAAGGAAAGGAGTGTGTGTGTGTGTGTGTGTGTGTGTCAATAAAACACACAAAGACACTCGAGCACGCATGCATACACCTTCCTCTTCACCGTAATCTCCAACAATCGCGTGCAGAAGCACTCATTCACCGCGGAGTGTGGGCCCAGTGCTAACAAGCAGCTCTCCAGGAACAGCATGAAGCTTGAAATCACTTTGATCTCTCTGCCTTGGTGTGGCTGAACCAGGTCCTAAGCCTGTTCTTCACTTATGAGCCTCCTCTTATCAGAAGCCTAACTTGTCTCCAGTGATCCAACCTCCCATCTTTGACTAGATCCCAAACCGAAGAGGAGTCCTGACAAATGATGGAAAAAGAAGGAATGGGTTTTAGAAGAAGATGAAAACGAGAATGAGAGCGAGGATAGTGGGGGTGATAGAGTGCATAGGAATGAGGAAGATCAGAGAGATGATAGCCACCCTATGGATGATGGTAAGAAAACGAGAAAAAAAAAAAACAGCTGAAATGATTGATGTGATTTAAAGGGATTTTTTTGTTGGTTTATCGTGGTGCACCGGCCTCCTAACTCATCATAGCTTTATATGAAATAAAACAAACATATTTCCATTTCTTTGTTCAGATTAATGCCAAAGTGCTTTTTGATTTATATCAAAATGCCAGTTAATGACATTTTTGGTTAATCGATGCGCTTTAAAATGAGTTATTATGACAGATAAATGGGGAAAAGGCTAGTTTTCATGTTCTTTGGATGACTTTAATAATAAAAGAGTAAACAAACCAAAGGACTGACAATTGGTAAATAAACTAGGTCTGGAAGAGCCAGTAAAAACAAACTTAATTTCTTCACAGCTTCACTCATCTCTTTAAAAAAACTGAGAGAGCAAGTGCTAATTAATTACACAGAAAATTATCATCTTCTAGTCATGTAGACCAATTATTTTAACAATGATGTATTTCTATGAATAAAGTCCACAAAGCATAAATTACTTTTTTGAAATATTTATGACCTTCGATCAGTTCCCAATCACTCACAGCGCCCCTTAACTTTTATCAGAATTCACACATAAAATAAAATAAAATAAAAAAACGTTTTCAGGGAATGTTTGCAAAGTCGAGGCAAAAGTGGCTGAAAGAAGTAAGTACAAATACACGGAAACCACACAATACTAATGAAATGGCAACACATCCAGCAGCCAACAGATGCTGGTGCACCCTCACGCTCATGCACGCACACACCTTCAGGGTATTTGTATTTCTGAAGCATATGCGTCCCTGTTTTCAGCAGTTGGAGTTAATTCGGCTCTATATCTCAATAAGCAGCTTCAGTCTGTTCTCTGATCATCTGAGGAAAACGCACAATTAATATACCATACTGTGTGTGCGTGTGTGTGTGGGTGGGTGTAATGTTCTTAAACACAGATAACAAACCAGCAGACCATCCTTTAATTCAGCCAGAGTCGAGAGAGCAGGAGCGGGTTAATCAGTGTGTTTGTTGGAGAAGCAGTGATATGAAGTCTGGACAGTAACATCTTGTTGCTTTAAAAGCTTTATTGCTCTGCGAGTCTTTATGTAGTGATGATGCTGAATGTTTCCCTGGCTCTGCAGTAATTGAAGCCTTGGCATCCGTCGCTAAGAATCTCTGAATATGCACTTTGTTTATGTGCGTGCTGATTTAGAGACAAATGTGGGAACATACATCGCAGCAAAGAGAACAAATGCAGAGACACTATTTTCTCACATAAATAAACAACACGCTAAAGCCAGGATGGCGTGTGCAGACCAGATCCTGCGTAACGCGCTAAAAGAGTCGAGCTAAACTGGAGACGTGCTTCCATCTGCGCTCCAGTTGGTGGTTGGTAGTTTGAAAATGACAGAGCAACATTTGAGCTTGGTAATTTATTGAGTCTGATGATTTGAGTCTGTGGTCAAGTATACTCTACCTGCTAAAGGACAGACGTCACTTGCTCTGAGGCTTATAGTGTCAGGAACCAATGTTTAATCAATATGAGATGTTCCATTTACAGTTGAACAATATATTGGTATTGTATTACTACTGGTTATGAGGAGGTTACTGGTAGCCACTAGGTGAAATCAGCTGCTGCACTAAAACCACCTTGTGTTTTCTTCAGTCATTAGCAGGTTGTCGACTCCTTCAGTTTGCATGGAAGATGCCAACTTCTCTGTGCCTCAGTGCTGCAGCCAACACATTTCTAAAAGTGCAGCTTTGATGACCAAAGCTGCACATTTACAAATTGATAAACATATTGGTGCAATGCACAGATATACATTTTTAAATTAGTGCTAAGCAACAGACTAAATACAAAAAGTTAACCCAGCCAAACTGAAACTAAAACTGACATGAATTGTGGAATTTTACCAAAAGGTAAAGTAAACAAAAAAAACAAGCCTTTATTTTGGCTGATGCAAAGTCCACCTGAGAGAATAAACAAAATTCAAAACCGGCTAAAGATCTGCCAGGAAGGGTAACAGACACCGAGGGGACGACAGCACTATATATACACATGAGGGTAATTAGAGAAAGAGAGCACAGATGGGGGAAAAACTAGATACAGGTGCAGATAATCAAGACAATGAGGCATGAGGGGAAAATAAAACTAAACACAAGGGACAAGTAACTATCAAAATAAAACAGGAAATGAGAACCATAACTAAATGGGAAAAACACATGAATAAACTTAACTGACAAAAGAAAATCAGACAGGAAACAAGCTCTGAAGTGAGGACTCAGTTATAAGAAGAACTAAGACTCCAAAATACTCAAGAAAACATAAAGATCAATAAACAAAACTTTAATACCAAACAAAGAATTTAACCAGAAGGCCCAAAATCCCACAATCAGACCCGGGGTCATGACAGAAACACACACTTTGTGTATAGGATGTACCTCACAGCAAGACAAGTAATTAATCAGATGAGTCTGTTAAAATGTTCCAAAAGGCCCCAGGAGCACAAATACATTTAAGAGGTCCAGTGAAGTGACTCAGATTAGCTGTGGCGAGGCCTAGCTACAGCTCCCTGTGCTTTTACACCTGTTAATCAAAGCAGCCACATCCCTGACTTTAACGCCTACCAGTATCCAAGTGGATACATTTTTTTAAATCACACACTGCACAGTCGTTATGAAGGGGACTTTCCATAGAGTCTAAAACCCTCTGCAGGCTGTAACAAGCTTTTTTTTAAATGCTATTTTTCATCTGTGACTCGCTTGTGACGGCAAATGTGTAATTTGACACATTTGACTCCTTTTTCAGGAATTTGCGGGCTAATTGTGATGTTTGGCTTTTAATGGTATATAAATGAAATATCAGTTACGTTTGAGTATGCTGGATAACTGTCAGTTTGGGCACACCATCAGAAAAAGATGAACAACTTGCATTAAAAGGCAGCAGAACATCCACGTTAAAAGCTTTTCTTAGAGTAAAGTTGATAATGCTAGTTCTGCAGCACTGATCAGCCACTGATCCTGATCTATCCCACACGAATGGCACAATGTTACAAGAATGTAATGTTAAATCTGTGAAGCACTCTTTCACAGGGAGAAATTAAATACAATTTCCATGGAGCATTTTGATAAGAAGCATCTAATCACCCGGCTTGAAATTCTGGTGGGCGACGGCTGAAATGTACGCTTGTTGAAAACTCATTAAAGACACAACAGCGTAATTCAGATCATTTACAGATTCTGTAACTATTTTGGATAAATTCAGCAACTATGGCAAATTGATTTGTTCCCAGCTGCACTGGCAGAGTGTTTTTTAAATTATTACAACTGAGTCACACCTCATGGCAATTCCATAACAACAATGGATGTGGCTGCTATTTCATAGATTTCATACTCTACCAGGTATCTGACAGAACATGAAATTTCAGAATCTACTGAAACTATTAGACAATATCCATAAAATAAATCCTTAGAAAAAGAGAAATATGTAGAGAAACCTCAGATTCTCCATAGAGGATAAAAGTTAGAGAAGTGTAATAATTCCAAACCACATGTGGAGTGTGAATACATACAAGAGAGGAGCTGAACATAAAAAAACACTCTAAATAAACTGGATTAACACTTTTGTTCTCAAACACCACAAAGTCAAAGCCACCACCTTTTCTTTCCAAGTATCTCCCCTTATCTTTGTAGTGCTAACAATCCACCTATACTGTGTGTGTGTGTCTGTGGTAAAGAGCTCCACAATTGGCACACAGTAAAAGAGATGTTTTTGAAGCCAAGTGTAGGCCATGCTGAGTTGAGGGGAAAATAAGGCCATCATTACAGAAATGATAACTGAACGCAGACAATAAACATGTTATCTGTGCGTGTGTGTGTGTGTCTGTGTGTGTGTCTGTGTGTGTATTTTACACTGACAGAGTGTGTTTTTTGTTCGATGGATTGTGTGCTGCCAATGTTAGGGGCCAAACAAAGAAGAGCTGTTTATCCATCTTTGCTTTATAGACACTTCACTGCTGCACAATGAGGCCACAATGGGAAATCATGCACGTACGCGCACGTACACACACACACACAGATTGTTAGTTGGTTCACAGCCTTGGCACTGTGTGTAAGTGGCTTTGACTGTACATGACAGAGGGAATTGGCATCACTGTAGTCACCAAGTGGGGATAGGATGAAGGTACACGTTAGGAAGTATCCATGAGATGTGGCAGGTTTTACAGTAAGTGGTGTGATATGTAGCCATCGCTGGGTGTTGTTGTGCATGTGAGCGAGGGCGGAAAGCGCACAGGTGCCGGTGTTTGCTGGTATGTTCAATCAAATGACATTTGCTGTGTATTTCTCCAGTACTGGCCTTTATTTACCTCAGCAGCACACAGACCCACAACCTCTCACTGTATTTATAAGACACAAGCCTCAAGATGTAAACAACAACCGAGATAGCATATGGAAATTCCCAGGATGTGGAGAGGCTGCTCAGAGGAACTTCTTGGGTTTTTTAGTCTTTAATTTAATATAAATATTATACATAATAATATAGACACTTAGCAAGAGTTTTACTGTTTAACATAAATTACATTTTTATTCACTAATTATTTCCACCTGGTTTAGATTTTCGAGATTTTTAAGCACCAGGTTAGACCGACTGAACCTGTGGCTCATTTACTTTAGTGTCATCTTGGGTGCTACATGGACCTGTGTGAGGAAATCAAATTCTGGGGACAGTTTGCAGCCTAATCTGCTTATTTATCTTTTCTAATAAGTTCACAAAGAAATCACTGACTATTACTGTCACAGTCACAGGTTATCATCTGTCATAATGATTTGTTGCTGACGTTCAAGACGTCTTTGCTAATACTGTTAGCCGCATCCAGCCAGTTGAGGGATGATGCTGGAATAAGTGAAGTAACCACAGAAAACATGTCAGGCTTCCATTGGTTCAGCTAATGTTTGCACCCATTCTTGTATGATAAGCCTGTTAATAGTTGATACTGTCAGAAGCCTCACTGATAAATATATTCAAAAATAATGACTACACATCAAAGAGTAGGGCTATAATCACCATAACTTGACAGACTGTTCATAACCTGCACTGACAAAGCTCTGCTCTGCAAAAAACAAAAAATAAAACACCAAATAGCAGATAAACACTCACTGGCCACTTTGTTAGGTACACCTGTTTAACTGCTTGTTGATGCAATCAGCCAAACACATGGCAGCAACTCAATACATTCAGGCATGTAGACATGGTCAAGACAACCTGGTGAAGTTTAAAGTGAGCAGAAAGGTGATTTAAGTGAGTTTGAATGTGTCAAGATTGCTGCTTCCAGACAGGCTGATCTGAGTACTTCAGAAACCAGATTTTCCCCACATAACCATCTCTGGGGTTTAAAGGAAATGGTCATAAAAAATAGAAAATATCCAGTGAGCAGTGGTTCTCTGGGCCAAGATGTCTCGTTTATGTCTGAGGTCAGAATGGCCAGACTGCTTTGAGTTGACAGGAAGGCAACAGTAACGCAAACAACCACTCGTTACAACTGAGGCATGCAGAAGAGCATCTCTGAATGCACAACACATCAAACCATGAAGCAGATGGGCGACAGCAGCAGAAGACCACACCCCAGGTGCCACTTCTGTCAGCTAAGAACAGGAAACTGAGGCTACAATTCTCACAGGCTCACTAAATTTGAATAATAATGACTGGAAAAACATTGCCTGGTCTGATGAGCCTCAACTTCTGCTGTGACATTCAGATGGTAGGGTGAGAAATTGGCATAAAAAACATGAAAGCATGGATCCATCCTGCCTTGTATGAATGGTTCAGCTTGGTCGTAGTGATGTGATGGTGTGGGGAATATTGTCTTGGCACACTCTGAGCCCCTTTAGTACCAATGAAGCATCATTTAAACACCACGGTCTACTTGAGTATTGTTGCTGACTATGTCCATCCCTTTATGACCCCATAAAGTGTACAAATCTTCTGATGGCTGCTTCTAGCTGGATAATGCTCCATTTCACAAAGCTCAAATCATCTCAAACTGGTTTCTTAAACATAGCACTGGGTTCACTGTATTCAAATGGCCTCCACAGTCACCAGATCTCAGTCCAATAGAGCAACTTTAGGATGTGGTGAATGGGACATTCTCATCATGGATGTGCAGCATGTGTGACGCTATCAAGTCAACACGGACCAAAATCTCTAAGGAATGTTTCCAGCACCTTGTTGAATCTGTGCCATGAAGAATTAATGCAGCTCTGAAGGGAAAGAGGGATTCAGTCCAGTACTTGTGTTCAATGAGTGTATGCTGCTTAAGCAGAGTTTTAGCTCAGTTAACATTAGGAAAAACAAAAGGAGATGTCCTTGTAAGTTTCTTTCAGAACTGAACTAAGGTTAGATATGAAAGCCACAATAAAGCTTTCCACTGCTATTAAGAACTTTCTAACTTGATTTTGAATATGCAGAGTTGTTAAGAACTGCTTAGCTTTACTTAGGTGGTGCATTTAAGTCATTCATGTTAAATAAGAGTGTGTGTGTGTGTGTGTGTGTGTGTGTGTGTGTGTGTGTGTGAAGGCCCTCCCTAAAAGAAAACACACTCAAAGAGGAATCTCAATGATCCCCTGAAATCTGACTGAGGTTGAGTGAAGCTCCAAAGTAGAATAAACAAGAGTAAAGCTTTTAGATCAATAACTCAGAGTAGAGCTGGACACAGCGAGCAGACAGGCAGTGAGACGGTGTAAGTTGATTATTTTTGAGCTGGGGGATTATCCTTTGCCATTCATCCTACGTCATGAACCTTTGTCACTTGGACAGAGAAATAACAGAGAACTGAGAGTCAGGAGAAGCTAGCTTAGCTGCACACACTCATATCAGAACTTCAGATCTAGAGGGTGAAGCATTATCCCGCTTTCTCTTTTGTCTCTCCACCTTACTCTCCCTGTCTCAGTTTCATTGTTGCTCTCTATTTAGTCCTCCAAATTTCCCTCCTCAGGCATCACTGGGCAGCTGGGAGGGTCAGATTTCATTGGTGGCATGACATCAAACTTGGGTCAAGCCTGCTGTGATACAGATCATCAGACAGACAGAAAGCACTAACACAACAACACACAAATGAAAACAGAATGACTGAGGCTATTTGAACTAGTAGTACAGATGTGTGTGTGTGTGTGTGTGTAATGAGTGGCTCTGCAAGGGCAGTGTGTTTACTAGTCATATCACAGAAAACACAGTGGTCCCAAACCTGCCAGTCATGCCTGACATCTTTATCCAAGCAGTCAGACCATTTTTCCCAAAACACGCCACCCATCCAAGTCACCTTGATCAGGAGGGAGATCAGATATCATGGCTTCATTGCACTTGAAAACTGCACGCACGCACGCACGCACGCACGCACGCACGCACACATCCTCCCACCCAGCTCATAAAAAAAAATCACCTAAAATGAACACAGAAGTGTGACTCATCTATCCTTCTTGTTCAGAAAAACAAACTTCCCTTTGAATTTGTATTCCGGGAGCAGAATGAATAGATCAAAAGGCTGCATCATCCACTAATCATGGAAAGTAACAACAGCAGCGAACCACACAGTCCTCAGACTTGAATTCACAAAGCTGCCTCACAAAATTGCACCCTGCTAATTGTGAGCTGACACAGTCAGACAGAGGTCAGCGAGTCAGCAGGAGCGGCTGTAAAGCAGCATTACTCTGCAGGAAAATGGACCATCTTTCAAAGAGTCCCGAACACAAACGTATTATACAACCTTAGATATCATTCAAACTGCTGACTGCTCACTGGACTATCAGAGGATGCCCGCGAGTGGATGACCTGCCTCTACATACAGCATGGATTAAATGATGAAAATATTACTAATTAAAAAAATTGTGACAAAATAAACTAATAACTTTAGACCACGTGATTTGATCAGATTTGTCTGAAACAATCCACCTAAAATCTGACTGATGCTCAGAAGCGAAGTATGTGACATCACCTTATTTTAGACATAAGCCCAGGCTCAGCTAACTTTGTTTGTCCTTACAGGGCTTTTAAATTAAATGTCATCTGCATTTGCATGATGACAGACCAAACAGATGTGGACTATAAAGTACAATATTTGTATGGTAACATGCTGGTTCAAGACCAGCAAGAGACACAAATCCACCCTCAAGGGGTCACAAATTAGTGTACTGCTAATGCCGGTCCCAAGCCCAGATAAATGGGAGGGTTGCGTCAGGAGGGGCATCCGGCATTAAATCTCTGCCGAATCGTACATGCAGATCCATCCGCTGTGGCAACCTCTTGGGAAATAAGGGAGCAGCCTGAAGCACATGACTAAAGCATTAGTTAGACATAGTTAGAGTCTAAACTTGAGATTATCGGATTATAACTGAGCATCATTGTTTGATTGACTATAATTCCACATTTGTCCTGATTAGGGAGCTTTCTAATGTAGTTTTAGGTAAACATGCTTACAGTCAATAGGTGCTAGAAGAGAGAAAGAGACTGATTAGAGGAAAAGATATTAATCAGGTATGTCTAAATATCAATGGATCTATTACTTGTACCTCTATGTAGTAAAAACTAACTTAATGTTAGTCAGTGTTAACATTCAACATTAATAAGCTGCTGAAGGTGCAAAACAGATCCCAAACATTGAATCCCACTGGATATTTCTGATGACCTCTGGGGATCATTTTTCAGGCTCTCTGTTGCAGGTAAAGACTTCCTGTCTCATGTACCCGCCATTGTTTGAGAACGTGGATGGATTTTTGGAAAGCTAATAAAAAGCTAAATCATGGTCACACCATAGCTGATGGTTTCATGACTGCATGTAGCAAATCCAGTCCCTATTTTATTCTCTACAAGTATTGCTTATTTGCATGCTGCTAAAACATAACTGGTTACTAAAACTGGCTCACAAACCAATACATCATGCTGCCAAGCAGCTTAGCAAGAGAAACCAGAAAGCTTTCTGTAGAAACGATGGTTTGCCTTGCCTGCAGCTACATATTTATATTTTGTATCTGTTTATAGAGATTACTGAAGAGCTGCTTCAAATGGTGAGCTGCTTTTTCTTGCTTTTTGCTCCAACTGTGTGTGGACTAGAAAATAAATGTAGAGGCATCTATGCAAGGTAGCGATTAAAAACCTGCAGGGGGGACAGATGGGAGTATCATTATTTATCAGGTCCTTATGGCTGCTTTCACACACCTGGGTCCGTATGGACCTGCAAGGACACACAAATATACACACAGCACTGAGAGAATAAAAAAAAAAAAGCAGCCACATTCTTTGACAGAAAGGTATCTGCAGCAGCCAGAGTCACAAACACATAATAATGATCTGACTCATTTTGATACAAAATTACGAGAGGGGTAAATCTGAACGTTCAAAAATAAAAATCTCCTCAAAATCTTTCACTTAAACACTTGGGTGCTGTTAATCACTCATCAGATGGCCGCTGAGTAAAGTCAGCCCTTCAGCGCTCAAACAAGTCTGACTTAAAAAGCAGTAAGGTTGATTCCTACTCTGCAGAAGACACTAATTACACTGGATCCGTCTAATAGAGTCACGCTGCACCAATTAGGGACAACAGAGACACAGTGCAGACGTACAGAGCTCATTACGCAAACAACACAGTTCCCACGGGACAAGGAGATTAGCGGCACGCCTCTTATGGCGCATACGTACTGTTTGCTTGATGCAACAGGATGCGACAGAAAACACAAACGAGGGGCAGCTTTCCAGGCGAAACGGAGAGAGAAAATTTAGACTTATTCTCAGTCGCAGGCGGTCAGCGCAGGGCAGGACGCTACACATTTCAATTTCAGAAAATTTCAAAGATTCTCGAGGGGCAACGTGTACGAGGGGGTGGTGAGGGAGCAGAAGTCAGGAACGGGTTGGGAGGAAGATGAAGCGGCGATGAAGGGGGAGTAGGGAACAAAAGGCCGAGTTGAAAGGGAGAGCTAAAGCACAGAGGGTGAGAGGGGAGCATGTTCTTGTGAAAAATTGCAGGCATGCATCATTTTCTTGCTACGTCTCTCTTTGAGGAACGAGTGAGGCATAATTGCATCCACGCTTTCACTGTCAGGAGTGACTGCGGTCTCTTCAGATGATTCCCTTTTTGCTGCTTCTCTTCATCTTGGCCTTTCTTTGGAAACGTGCAGCCATTGAGTAGAGGCTTGCTGTCGTAAAAAGACAGGGCAGATATCACGATTAGGTCCTCTGACAGGGAGCACATCCCTCTCTTATCCAGCTGAAGGCCTTTCGCTCGATAGACGACGTTTGTTCCTCTTAAAGCTTCTGACAGGCTCTAATTCTGTTTTAGGACCGAAAAAGCTCAAAGTGCTACAGCGCTCTCAGCAGCAGTCAAACTTTTTTATTTCAGACAGTATTTCTCACTGGATTAGATGAAAACTACGTTTCTCCTTGGTCATACAAAGTGCTGATTGTCCTGGTGACCTCTCCTGAGGGTCGTTGACTTGCCCTGGCCTCTGCGTGCCCAGACTGTGTTAAACACCCTGCCTATAAAAAGGCAAAGGAGAGATGATAGAGGGATTAGGACCTCTGCGTCACTCTGCTTCTCATTAAAAGTCTTATCTCCACCACAGAGACCCCTGTATTTCCAAACTGACAGCTGACCATATATAATTCTGACACCAAATCTGTAAATCTGTCAAAACCCACAACGGTGCCAATTTTCTTTCAGTCGTTGCAGAGCTACATTTTATTACGTCAGTGGCCTAGTTTTCATCTATTTTATTTTGTATTATATCCTTTAATGCTGTTTTATTCATGTCCTTTATTAATAAAACACCTACTTATATCACTATTCTATTCTGCCTCCCTACAGGGATCACTAAGGCTCCTTTCATGTTGCAAAGCTGGCAATATTCTATGGATTTGAGTATTCTTTTTAATTTCAATTTCTGTTTTTAAAGTTTATAGACAAAGGAAAAATTCAAACATTTAATGATGATTGAAATCAAATGAAGTGCCTTTAAGATAAGTGCATGTTCAGAAAAGCAATGTGTATCCAATATTTCATTTCAGAGTGATGTTAATGGTACATTCGTGTCATCTGATAAATTAACTAACAAGTAGACTGGACAGTCTTTGTTAGAGATTCCTCTTGTCTTAACCATTGAATACTAAATAAAAACAAAACAGACACAAATGTCTCTTTAAAGATGCAAGCGAACAGTTTCCTAATGTCATTAACAAGCCTTTCTAATTTAATTTGATAACTGTACAGGAGGTAAACCTTCATCTACAGTGGATACAGAAAGTATTCAGATCCCTTTAAATTTGTCACTCTTTGTTTCATTGCAGCGTTTGCTAAAATCAAAAAGGTAATTGTATTTCTCATTAATGTACACTCAGCACCCCATCTTGACAGAAAAAACAGAACTGTAGAAAATTTTGCAAATTTATTAAAAAGAAAAACTGAAATATCACATGGTCATAAGTATTCAGACGCTTCGCTGTAACACTCATATTTAACTCACATGCTGTCCATTTCTTCTGATCCTCCTTGAGATGGTTCTACTCCTTCACTGGAGTCCAGCTGTGTTTAATTAAACTGATTGGACTTGATTAGGGATGGATTATTGATTATTGGGGTGACCAGACCTCTTCCTAGACCTGGCCGTCCAGCCAAACTGAGCAATCATGGGAGAAGAGCCTTGGTGA